>VDFB02373365.1:77576657-77874767 GCA_007258455.2 Sequoia sempervirens
AGCCAAATAATATTGTACAAGCAATTTTATGAAGCACATCCAAACTTTAAAATCTCACAAAGGGATTTTGAGTCTTGTAATCTATTTTATTGTGTACCTATTAATATTCATAATACATGTTGTAAATACCATGTTGAGTTTTCAATGTATCATGAATTGTTATTCTATATTTATTCTACTATGCATACTAACGAAATGTTGTAGGATTTCCATGCAATGTAACTTCCCAAGTCATTCAGGGACTTGTTAGATTCATTTTTATGTGTTAGAGGTGATGGTTGCTTTTTTATAGAAATGATTGTTTAAATGAAATGTGGTGGTTTTCCAAATTTTGTAATATGTTTTCATGAGGGAAATGAACATGATTTTTCTAACAAGATTGTTGAGAAAAAAAGGTTTGATACAGTCAAATACAGTTTGAAGAGTGGGGGTGAAGGTTCTAGAAGCGAGTTGGTTACAAGAGAGGTAAGCATTTCTGATTTTATTTTTTATTTTAAGAAAAATATTTTCTATAAGTATGAAAGGCATAGCCACAGGTCCTAGTGGTTGGCTCAACAATTTAGGATGTGTAAGGACTCTTTCCTGATTAGAACTAATATATCCATGGTTGATTTTACTGAAAATTACACATTACAACCACAAAATGAGGTACAATCACAATATTATAATTCTATTCAAATTGTTATTTTTGTCCACATAACATATAAGCATTTCTTTGATATTACAAAAGAGGACAAGAAGATAACGAGGGAGTACCATTTTTACACGAGTGATGATTGACCTCATTAATCTGAATTTTTGCAACATTATTTTGAAAACGTTTTTGAGTTTTTGCAAAAAAACAAGTATTACAATGGGTTGACATCTCATTTGGTTAGATAATTGCATTGGTAAATTCAAGAATGGTTGTATATTTTTTTGGTTGAGTAGGATGCATGTAGAGAGGGGTGTACCACATATTTGGAGTGTTTTGAAGTTGAGCATGGAAAAGGTGAGCATGATGGCATAGTTGCATGTGTGAAGAGAGCTTTGGTTAAAGAAAAAATGAAGATCAAAGATCGTGCAACATTCAATGATGCATGTTCTATTGTTGATTGGTGAAGTTATGCATTATCATGAAGGACACTTGATTCACAAGTGTTTAGGTTGTTTTAGTTGGTTGATGAGGGAACAATAGGAGATAATTTGGATTGTCAAACAATTAGAGAATTTTATAAAGATGCATTCATTTCAAAGCTCAAATGCAGGTACATGGACCTTATGGACAAGAGAGTTGGCTTGTTTTTGTTAGAATTATATTCAGTGTGATTAGGATCAATGTGAGTCAAGTGAGTGGGTAGATACATGGATTCCATAGTATCTAACCTCTTTATTTGTAGCACAATCCTCTTTAGAAGATGAAATGGAAAGTTCACTTGACTATGGCCATACAAATAGGACATGTCTATGAAACTGTTGCACCACAAGGGAATGAAGAGAGATCAGAGTACTAGTTTTCATGATGTGTATAGGGAAATAAGAAGCTAACACAACCAATGATAGATGATGATGGGTTCATGTATCCTAGAGGTTCAGTTGTTGTTGCCAAAACTTGGTTGCAAATGTATATGACTAGAAAGAATGACATACTTGCATTTGAAGATTATGAGAAATGAAAAACCATTCTCATGTATTCACACATTGTTATACAAACAAATGTTAAGTTATCAAGACATCACAACAAAACAAGAAAAAATGAACTATGGACAATTACTAGTGTTGATCATAATGTATTACTCAATACTATGAAGATAAGAGGTGACCCTTCAGACACACTTGAGTAGTGGATCATTTGTTGTATGGGATAGGTATGAAATTGCTAATATTATTTGTATTCATGTTATTTCTATTAGCTAGATTAAAATTACATTAAAATTTTGCATAAAAATTAAATGATATGTAAAAATGTAGCTTTTTTGGAGAACAAAGGTATATTTTCAAGCGATTTAGATCAAAATATCAAAGGTAGATTGTGTAGATTAATATATTGTGAAGGTACATATTTCTTAAATTATGTTGTACCATACATTCGAGTTTGATACTAATATGTTTTTGTGATGGTAGAAATGAGCTCTTCTTTTGTAATAAGATGAAACAGTGATAGTTTTTAGTATGCTAAATTTTGGTTGATTTCCATCTCAATAGATATACATTGAAAGAAGTCTTATCTATTCAAGATATACATTGTATTGATTATTATGATGGTTAAAAAATGATATGAGATGTATTTGTACATGAGGACATGAAAAATATGATATATGAGCATTATTGGTTATATTGATGGTAGAATGTATGTAGATTGTTTGTTGTATGGGATATGTAAGATATTGTTCATCTTATTTTGATTCATGTTATTTCTATGGGTTGGATTAAAAGTACATTAAAATATTGCATAAGAATTAACTGATATGTAAAAATGTAGGTTTTTTGGAGAACAAATGTGTATTTTCAAGTGATTCAAATCAAAACATTCACGGTATATCATGTAGATCAATAAATTCTCAAGATACATATTTGATTTGAGAGAATGTTCAATTCAAACTTTGTAGTTCATGTTGCTTATTGTCAACAATTTGTCTCTATTTATATGCATTTTCTTCTTTGACTCCATTTGTAATGAGTATTCGCACATTCTTCCAATTGCTCAATTTTTGAAGGTATTATTGCTTATTTAGAAAGATAACATGCTAGGTATTATTGCTTATTGACTTCTCTCTCTTTCTGCCTGTCATTCTGATGATGGATCATGGAGTATGATCTGAAACGTTGATCCAAAAAATCTGCACACAGTTTTTTCCAAAAATCCACATACTAACTATCATGGACTATGAAAAGAGAATGTTATTAATGCTAGGTATTGACTGTCATAATTTTCTCCCTGAAAAGAACACCCCAAAATGATTGAGTGACTTAGGAAAAAAAATAGACCTTCCCTAGTATTTACCTACCTACCTCAATGTGTCCACTTTTCCCATTTGTCAAAAATATTGAAAACTTAACAATTTTGCATTTTTCGCTCTCACAAAACTTTCAAGATTACCCAGGATTAGTGCACTCTAGAATCATGGGGGGGGTTTGGGCCACAAAATGAGTCCTTTCATAGTGTTGGACTACCCACCTTGATGTGTTGGTATACTTGGTTTTGCTCCATGATGCACAAAACAAAAAAAATCCTCTTTCCATATTTGCACTGCTTTCAACTGACAATTTTTGCAAGAATGCATTTGACATTAGAACACACAAATGGTGTTGAGTTGATCCAAACCAATAGAGGTTGGTTTCAATGGATTGGATATAGACCTGTAGGTCTAGACAAAACATTCCTACCTTCCACGAACTCCCAAAATTACTTCAAAATTTTTTAACAATTTTTGGCTTTTAAGACTCTTAAGAGACTACCCCGAGAAAAGCATCCCAAAACAATCAAGTGACTTGGACAATGAAAAGAGACCTTCCATAGTATTTACCTTCCTGCCATGATGTGTCCATTCTGCCCATTTGTGAAAATTACTTAAAAAATTTACATTTTTGCATTTTCTCTTAAGGCTCTTTATAGACTACCCCGAAAAGAGCACCCCAGAATGATCAGGTGACTTGGGAAACAAAAAGAGACCTTCCCTAGTGTTTACATACCTACCTTGACATGTCCATGCTGCACATTTTTCAAAAATATTATAAAATTAAGAATTTTACATTTTTTTCTCTCATGGCACTTTCAAGAGTTCCCCAAATTAGTGCACTCTAGAATCATGAGGGGACTTGGGTGAAAAAAGGAGGCATTTCATAACATTATAATACCCACCTTGACATGTTGGTATATTTGGTTTCACTCAATTATGCACAAAGCCAAAAAATGCTTCTATCCATTTTTCCACTACTTTCCACTGATAATTTTTGCAAGAATGCATTTGACACTGGAACACACAAATGGTGTTGAGTTGAACCAAATTGAGAGAGGTTGGTTTGAAGGGATTCAATATCCACTTGTAGGTCTAGAAAAAATCATTCCTACATGCCATGAGCTCCCAGAATGACTTCATCAAATTTTGATATTTTTTGTCTTTTAGGGCTCTTAGGAGACTACCCTAGAAAGAGCACCCCAGAATGATCAAGTGACTTGGACAGAAAATTCAAACCTTCCATAGTATTTATTTATCTAACTTGATGTATCCATGCTACCCATTCATTGAAACTACTAAAAACTAATTTTTTTCCATTTTATGCTCTCAAGGCACTTTAGAGACTACCCTGAAAAGAGCACCCCAAAACGATCTGGTGACTTGGGAAATGAAAAGAAACCTTACATAGTATTTACCTTCCTACCTTGACATTTCCATGCTACCCATTTGTCAAAAATATTGAAAAATTAATAATTTTTCTTCTTTTTTTCTCTCACGATACTTTCAAGACTACCCCAGATTAGTGCACTCCAGAATCATGGGGGGACTTGGGTGACAAAAGGAGGAATTTCATAGCATTGTACTACCCACCTTGATGTGTTGGTATAGTTCGTTTCTCTTTGTTATGCACAAAACAAAAAATTACTTCTTTCCATTTTTCCACTGCTTTCCATTGACAATTTTTGAAAGAATGCATTTGACACTGGAACACACAAACGGTGTTGAGTTGACCCAAAACAAGAGAGGTTTATTTGAATGGATTCAATATCCACCTATAGTTCTAGATAAATCATTGCTATGTGCCACAAGCTCCTAGAATGACTTTGTCAAATTTTGACATTTTTTGGATTTTAGGGCTCTTAAGAGACTACTTTGGTAAGAGCACCCCAAAACAATTGGGTGAATTTGGAAATTAATTCAAACCTTCCATAGTATTTACCTACCTACCTTGATGTGTCCATGCTTCTCATTCATCAAAATTACTAAAAACCTAACATTTTTTACATTTTGTACTCTTAAGGCACTTTAGAGACTACCTCAGAAAGAGCACTCCAAAATGATCAGGTGAATTGAGAAGCAAATAGATACCTTCCCTATTATTTAAATACCTCAACATTTCCATGCTACCTATTTGTCAAAAATATTGGAAATTTAACAATTTTGCATTTTTTGCTACTACAACACTTTTAAGACTACCTAAGATTAGTGCACTCCAAAATCACGAGGGGACTTGGGTGACAAAAGGGGGCCTTTCATAGACTTGGATTACCCACCTTGATGTTTTTGTATAGTTTGTTTCACTCCATTATGCACAAAACAAAACAAAAATGCTTCTTTCCATTATTTGCATTGCTTTCCACTGATAATTTTTGCAAGAATACATTTGACACTAGAACACACAAACGGTGTTGAGTTGAACCAAACCAAAAGAGGTTGGCTTTAAGGGACCCAATATCCACTTGTAAATCCATACAAATCATTCCTACGTTCCATGAGCTCCCGAAATGACTTCATCAAATTTTGACAATTTTTGGTTTTTAGGGCTCTTAAGAGACTACCATGGAAAGAGGACCCTAGAATGATTGGGTGTCTTGGGAAATGAAGTAAAATATTCCATTATATTTACCTTCCTACCTCGACATGTCCACACTGCTCATTCATAAAAATTACTAAAAAACTAACATTTTTTGCATTTTATGCTCTTAAGGCACTTTAGAGACTACCCTAGAAAGAGCACCCCAAAATGATCAAGTGACTTGGAAAATAAAAAGATACCTTCCCTAGTATTTACCTACCTACCTCAATGTGTCCATGCTGCCCATTCGTAAAAAATACTAAAAATTAACATTTTTGCATTTTTTGCTCTCATGACACTTGTAAGACTATCTCAGATTCGTGCACTCAAAAATCATGAAGGGAATTGGGTGACAAAAGGAGGAATTTTTTACTGTTATACTACCCACCTTGACATGTTAGTATAGTTGGTTTCACTCCATTATGCATAAAACACAAAAAAAACACTTCTTTCCATTTTTTGCATTGCTTTCCACTAACAATTTTTACAAGAATGCATTTGACACTAGAATGCACAAACAGTGTTGAGTTGACCCAAACTGAGAGAGGTTGGTTTGAAGGGGTTTGATATCCACTTGTAGATCTAGATAAAGCATTCCTATTTGCCATGAGCTCTCAGAATGACTTCGTCAAAGTTTGATAATTTTTGGCTTTTAGGGCTCTTAAGAGACTACCTTGGAAAGAGCACCCTCAAATAATTGGGTGACTTGGGAAATGAAAGTAGAACTTCCATAGTATTTACCTATCTACATTGATGTGTCCATGCTACCCCTTTGTCAAAATTACTAAAAAAATTATAATTTTTGCATTTTCTAATATTCATGTTTAATTTTAACCATTGTTGAGTCAATAGTGGATTCAAGTTTATATCTCTTAACAATACTTAACAAATGTAGGGAATTTTGGTGGACAATAATTTTGTGTCAAGAAGTGATTCAAAATAAAAGTTATAACATTTTACTTCAACATTGAGGACACATTCAATATAATTCATAAGGAGGTATCTTATTCATATACTTTAATCTCTTGATTTATAATTTTGCATTTGATTTCAAAGAATGACTAGTTTAATTTATTTTTCATGTTGTTTATAATCCACACTTTTCTAATATTTATATGCACGTATTTTTCAACACAATCTTTGAGTAGGATGTGAGGTTCAATGGTAATGCATCCAACATTGGAGTTCATGTTGCTTTCATTGTTCAATTACTTTTACATAGTATTTTTTTATGTTTTTTAACAATTTTTATAAATTGCAATATAGTTTTATGTGAGACTAGCAATGATTTGAGATTTGTGTTATGGAGCGAGGATATTAGGGGGGACTTATTATGTGTGTATCTATGATATCTTGATTGCGAGATGCATCAATGTATTTGTATATGAGGACATCGATAAAATTATATGGAATGATTAGTTATATTGATGGTTGTGATGGTTAAAAAATGATATGAGATGTATTTATACATAGGACATGCAAAATATGATAGACAAGCATTATTGGTTATATTCATGGTTATATTGACCTTATTTCTTATCTTGTTTCTTACTTTATTTAACAACTCAATTTTAAAACACACTCTTTCATAATTATCTATATACTACCTTGAGTGCTTTGTCTCATGTTTTTCATGTTGGTAGATCATTGTAAACTCATGTTTTAATATTTCTTTTGGGTGGTAATTTTTGCAAATCTTGATTTGGTTCAATCATAGCATATCATATTATATTTAGTACTTAATGGTTCAAGGAATAAAAGGGTAAACAATGTTGCAACTATAGAACTAATGATAAAGGGATCAAATTTGGTGAAGTTTCCTAAGGCAACCAAATTTAATAGTACTATAACATGAGTGAAAATGATATGTAATTCAGAAACTATTAAAGTGCAAGATTGTAAAAAATAAATATCAATATAACATGTTATCCATCATAGCTCAACCATTATAAAGTGATTATACATTCAAAACTTAAGTTTCAAAATAAGAAACCATGCACACAATGAAAAAAATATGCCAAATATCGATTTTTATATATAAAAGTGTAAAGTAATTGTGAATGTACATATACAAATTTGGCATATATGCCAACTCAAAATAATATTTACAAAATGTGTCATATGTCATCTCATGGTCTATATATATACAATGTATATGTCAAATGGATATGCCATGTCAAGTAAATCTTAATCTTGTGGTGGATCACCAAAATGTAGCCTCTTCATGCAACCAAATGGATGAGAAGATGCCTACACAAAAATAATTTGAACCACTAATTAGATTAATTAGCTCTCAATGGTAAATAACTTGGACTACTAAATAGAAACTTATTTACTATTTTTTAAAACTTTCAAAGTAAAATCTAATCATTATATTAAACTTTAAATTAAAGTCAAATTAAACTCTTCATTACCTCAAGAATTTTTTCTTTGAATGACATATGTTGAGCAAAGGATGGTCCCTTAGGATCCACGAACATGGATAATCTATAAGAAGAAAAATAAAAATGACAATTAATATATAATTGCTGACAAAAAAAAAACTAGCATATATATGTACATGTATATTACAAACTTACATATCTACTAGATATAAAAAACCATATACTTGAATCGATGATGCAATTGAGATAATTGATTAAGAAGAACTCATCACTGTAAAAGGTGCCACATCAGTCACATCTAGAGTAGACTACAAAAGTAAAATATGATCAAGATATAAATTAGTATGTATTTAATTAATCATGATTTAAATGATATGCATACAATAATAAAGTTTTACACATGTACAAAAAATTATACCAATGTGTCTAGGCCAAATTCAATGGTTGTAAGAGTGTCATGTTGCACATCTCTTCCTCTATCATCAACTATTCAATCCCACTTAAATATATATTAGTAACATGTACTATTTTTTATAATAATTTTAAATGAAATGCACTATGAAATAAATTTAAGATTTACCTTTACAAAATATTGTTGTTGTTGCTCCTCATCTTCAATGCTGCATAGAACTACATTTGTTCCTCCCTTGCATGTCTCCATTGCATTTGTAGTATGCACTAATGCCTCATCTCCTCCAAGTGACACATCATGCCTCTCATACTTATATGTGTCTAGAAGAGCCTCATCCATATCTAGGGGAGGCTCATCTGTATCTCCCATAGGACCAAGACATGTATGTTTGCATGTACTACACTAATGAGGCACACAAATATTCCAGGATGATGATGGAACACCGGCATCAACTAAAGCATGAGGAGAATCACCCTATAGTAGTTGGGTGAATTATGATGATTGTGTAATCAAATGGTCGATCAAAGAGTATATGATCAAGATAATATGTTGGGTCACATCAACAACAAGGTTTGGATGGGGTGCTAGAGGTGGGGGAGGAAGATGAGGAGGGGGAACATAGGTACCTTGCATGATACACATTTCCTTAGGTCTATCTTGGGGCATGCGCATACCCACTCCCTGAAAATTCCTGAAATCAAAATAGTTGACATGTCTTCCTAAAACAAACTCCACATATAATTTATGGAGAAAATATAAAGGGACATCAAGATTATTGTTGGGTGGTTTATCAAACACCATTCACCAATGATACCAAAATTTTGCAACTATGCACTAATGGGTGCACCATTTTATGCAAAATTTTGGTTTGTGTAAACCAACATTTTGTCCTATTCTTAGGTTTACAAAATGTTGGGCTAAATCGGTTTTAGATATTTCTAAATTTTTGATGTCATCATACCCCAAACCATTTGCATATTCTAACCTCTTCGCATCTCTCCACTATTGAAATGAAGAGTTTTGGCTAGTGATGTCCCTAAACTAATTATGGCCTCTATGTTTGATTTGACTAATTGCAAATGTCAGTGGTTACGGTATCTCTCAACAATGTTTCTCATTTCAGTAATATTTATTTCAATTAAATCTTGAATTGAAGGAGGGTTTGTCGGAGGAAGGTTTGGTGGAGGGTTTGCTAAATCTTATTCCATTTAAACCTTGTTATAAATTACAAATTTTAAAATTAACATAATTTCCAATATTTTCCTAAAATCTCTACAAAAACCTAATTTATTTGTTCAAAAACCATATAAAACAGTTAAATAATCTAAACAAATGCATGTGTACATACCTCTTGACACTTTTTGTCGATAAATTCAAAAAATAGCAATGGAAGTTGTGTTTGGATGCTAAAAATGTATATCAATTTTATCTGATATTTGTTTTTCTCTCTTGCCTGTGATAATATGCTATTAAAATGACAAACACAACCCCCTTTTTTATTTATACAGTCCAAAATGAATATTTTTTTTAGAAAGCACTTTAATTTTTTAAAATATGACATGATATTTAATATTAATATATATTAATAATATAATATGTATTATATATTAATATATTAATGATTATAATATATAATAATATATATAATATTAATATATATATTATTAATACTAATATATTATATCTATGTATATAATATATTATATTTCATTTATTAATATATTATTTATAATATATATATAATATTTATATATAATATGCATCATATATTAATATTAATATATAATATATATTATAATATTAATATAAGGTATAATATTATATTATATAATACATAATAATATATTGTTATACTATATATAATAATATATTATTATTAGACCAAGGCAAGGCTCGTTCGCCACTGGGCTGGGTCATGGGGATACCTCTGGCAGAACAATAATAATATATTATTATTATTATATTATATACATGTGATCGGTCTCAAAAAATGTTGTAAGTTTGTAATATCAAATATCTGTTATTAATGGATATCTGCTTTTCAAAAAGTAGATATCCTTTTGCTTTGGTGTTTACCTTAGTAAATGTACTTTTTACCAACCCAACCAAAAATTCAAACATGAATTCCATGATTTTCACTTCCTCATGTCACATTTTTTTGTTGCACCACCACTGTTTGGTCCCCCATGATCCTACACAAACCCCAATTTTTATCAAAACCAAATGCATTCATACCACAACTTCACCAAAAAACCAAAAAGATATAAAAATCTAGGAAAAGACAAACTTCAAACACCATCACTTTTATGGTTGTCACATGATCACAAATTAAAAGAAGAAAAGAGGTGGACTCATCTTCTCATATGATGTACAACCCAACTAGTGATATGAACTTTGGTGAAAACCTAGTAGTTACACAAACTCCCAAAATCAGACCCTTCCCTCTTTTGAGGATTACACTTTGAAAGAGGTCAACCAAAGGCTCATGCCTGAGGAAATAAAAAATGCATCTAAAGATCCAAGAATCTTGAGAATTATTGACAAAATTGTGTCAGTAGACCTCGATAGATATTTTATGAAATTAATACATGGAGCTAAGATACCATTTAATTTTGACATAAAATCCATCATAGGGGAGAGTCCTAACATTGTGACACTAGAATTTGATGCCACAAATAGATCTCTACCATCACTTACACCTACTACATCACAACCCACACCATAGTTGAACATAGGCATGTCGCCTACCCAAATGTCCCACTACACACCAACTATGAATGCTACACCACCACCTCCATCCTCTAAACCCATGAAAAATCTATTTTCCTCTACATCTACAACTGCAACACAAACTCACACCACAATTGCAGCCCAAACTTCATCCCATGTAACTACATCAAGTAAGATATGAAAGACTAACCCTTCATATCTAGGACCACAAGTGGGTACCACATCCACTTCACAAAATGTAAATACACCTCTAACAAGGACTCAATCCTTTTCAAAACAAGTCCCAACATCACTCCACCCCAAAAGCAACCTAACAATCTAGGTTCATCATCATCATTTGGGTTTTCTCAACCCCTACCTGCACAATAACCCAAAAATTTGGGTTCGTCATAATCATTTGGGTTTAATTGATCCCCACCTCCGTTGCAACCAAACTATTGAGGTTCAATGTATACATTTGGGTTTAATCAACCCCCACCTCCACCGCAACTAAATAATCCTAGTTCATACTCCACATTTGGGTTTTCTCAAAGCCCTTCACAACAACCAAACTATCATGGTTTTGCATATATATTTGGGTTTACTCAAACCCCTTCACAAGGACCAAACAATCATGGTACATCTTTCATAGCTGGTGTTAATGTTCCTCTGCCACCATCATCATTTACCGAAAATCCTACATAAACCTCACAATATCACCACCACATTCCACCCATGTGTCAACATCAAATTATGTATGGATCTAATCCACAACACAACACAAACCCATTCAAAAACCCCTCACAAGGTTCCTCACAATACATCACACCCACCTCGGTCCTAGCGGCACCATCACCCATGGACAAGTAATAACTTAGTAGTTACAAACATTACAAAATTAGATGAATAATATGCATGTAACTAGGAGTCGAAAGGCATACTCGATGGAGGACCTATTTCCTTACCCCTTTGATAGGAGAATCTACATGCCTCCATTTCCCATGAAATTTGTTGTTCCATAGTTTGATAAATACAAGCGAAAGGGTGACCCCATTGAACACATACAGGAGTTCCACACGATATCCTTAGACATGGCACATGAGCATACATATCTCATGAGAATTTTTCCATGAAGTTTGGGAGGAAAATCCCTCAAGTGGTTTGCATGCTTACCTTTAGGTATAAAAACTTGGAGTAAACTTATAGACAGATTCATTGTACACTTTTCATACAACATATCAACTGATGTCAACATTACCCATTTTGCAAAGAAAAATAGAAAGATGGTGAAACCTTCACATCATTCTTACACAGATGGTGAAGCTTAGCTATCAAGTGTGTTTTCCATATACTAGAGAAGAAATTGTTCAAGATCTTCATGGAGAACCTCAATAAGGAAGTTCTTTTCCGCTTATGATTCCATTGATCTAACACATTTGATGATGTGATATAAAAGGAATTATCCATCAAGAAAGCCCTCATCACAAAAGGGCTTGTGAATTTTTTTAAGGAGAATAATAATTATTCTTTTAGTTCAAAACCAAATAAGAACAAATTTTGGTCATGAAACGAAAACGTGAAAAATGATGGCATTGTAGATGTGAAATTCATAAATAAACCTCATCTTGTGCTATATTTGAAAGGACCCACAATGATGGATACCAATAAAAAAATTTAGAAGTAGGAACAAAATACTAATGTGGCTAAAAATAATGCACCACATGGTCCTCCTAGGGCCACTCAATCGAGATGAAATTATACTCCCTTAGGGGAACCAATTGAGGCAATTTTGATTAAATTTCTCTCAAATAATGTCATCTTGTTACCTGAGATCAGGGATTATGAACTAGGTCCATTCAAACCAACCTAGTGGAATGATAATGGTTTCTATGAATATCGTAGAATTAAGGGACACAAGACATCCATGTACTTCCATTTAAATAACTTTATACAATATCACATAGAGCAGGGTGATATCCAAATAGATAACCAATCGAAAACTTGTAACAAATATCACACGATCTTCAAGGACCCTTTAAAAAACCATGGGAAGGGAAAAGCCTCAAGTTCTAGAATAGGTAGACAAGTTGATGCCAATTATATGAGTGTCACCTATGAGTACACAATGAATCATATCTGATTATCGTCATACCATAATTTATCCAAGGTCACCATCACAAATAAAAATCCTGAATGTGCAATTGACACTAGGTGATTGAAGGTGACTCTGCAAGGAGCCCCTTCCAAACCTCAACCAACACATGAATACAACTTGCTATATCATCTAAAAAATAACCCAAATCAAATCTTAATTCTTGAGTTGCTATGCACCTCTCGAGAGAACAATGTTATTCTGGATAAGGTATTACAATATTTATCTATCCCAATAGACTTAAATGTGAATCAATTTCATGCCATGGTGGGGTCCTTAGCTACCAACCAATACATAACATTCACCAAACACAACTATACTTCATAGAAACAAAATCACAATGAACCATTACATCTTGAAGTATATGTTAACAAACACAAAACTAGATGAGTTCTAATGGATGGTGGAGCTATCTTGAATATATACACATTGAAACTAGTAACTACCATGGGATTCTCAAAGGATTGCATAGACGAGTCAAAGAGGATCATGATACATGGGTATGATGATATGGAACACTCCTCCAAGGGCATCATCATGCTTCCAATCAAAGTGGGTCTTGCTATACAAGACATAGTATGTCCAATTCTAGATCTGGACCTACCTTACAACCTTTTGCTTGGGCGCCCATGGATTCACTGCATGAAGGTTGTCCCTTCCATGTACCATCAATGTCTAAAGTTTCCCTACAATGGTGCATAGATCACTATTTCTGATGATCCTGGCCCCTTTCAATATTACACTAACTTGAGAGGAACTCCTGATAATCAAGTAGCCATTGATAGAGCTCATCTACCCCATCCTCATCATAATACATTGACCCAAATTCTCAATCAAAAGCCTTTCCATTACCAAAAAAATCCCTAATACCAAGGTCTAGGTCCAAGATGATGGAGTTGGAGAATACAACATTGAAAGTCTATTTTGCATGGGGAAGCTACCATTTGCACCAAAATATTATGGAAAACCCCATCACATCAAGAAATATCCCAAGGTGATGATTTAGTATCACCCACCCATGACCTTCACCAAGTGGGGTGAATTGGGAAAGGAATGTATTAAGGAAGAAATCTCTAAATGGATATATAAAGATGAAGAGGATGAGATACATGTGGATCTACCAATATATAAATATGGAAAGGGGTTTGACATAATGAAATAAAAAGGCTACAATGGGAACAATGGCCTTCGACTACAAAAAGGTATGTCAAAACCTATCCTAGCAAGCAAATGACCATGCAACATAGGGTTAGGGTATCAACCTCTAAAAGTGAAAGCTCCTAGTACCATAGTATTTTAGAAGGAATTCATTAACATTTTTGAAGTTGTTGAGACATCTAAGGATTACCATATCGAAATGGACTCTAATGAAAGGGAATATGGTTTTGAAAAATCCTTTGGCAACTATGACCTAGTTGAAACTTTTTGGGAACTTGACCAATCCTCCCCTCAAACTAATTATATGAATGACCATGTTTGGATTGATACCTTTTGGGATCCAAAAAAATCCTCCATCTTCACCTTATCCACCTCATCCATCAATTTTTTTGATACTAGTGATGACATGCCATTACTTCATCCTTAACTAATTGATTGGGACCAACAAGGTCCACCAAGCTTAGACCTATTCAAAAATGATGAAGCAATTGTTGATTTTATGGGACTTAGAGATGGAATACCAAGTGTGGATCAAAAGGCTAGATTCACCATTTATCTTCACATGGTCGTGCTACTATGGGGTGTCGCCCCAGCCTTCTAGTCATAAAACAATAGAAATAAAGATAAAAAAGTTTGTGGGTGAAAACTAAAGGGTGCTTTTAAACATTTAAAAAAAAAGACATATCTAAAGGTGAAAACATCTTTGATGCACCTAAGGATGGAATGTTGGACCTACTCCCCAGAAATCAAGATAAATCCACAATGTTGGTCAAGAATTCACAAGAGTTCAACATCAACACATCCAAAGATCCACAAATTATACACTTTGCAACATCCATGACAAATGCAGAGAAGCCAAAATTCACCGATTTTTTCTCAAAAAGGAAAATCAACTTTATGTGGTCCTATATGGACTTGTCAGGACTAGACTGTAAACTAGTCCTCCATCACCTACCTCTTCTTCCTAATTCTAAAACTTTTAAGCAAAAGTTGAGCAAGATGCACCTGCAAATTACCTCACTAGTTAAAACAGAGTTGACGAAACTACTAGATGTTGGGTTCATAATACAAATAAATTATGTAGACTAGATTTCAAATCTAGTGCCAGTTATGAAGCCAACTAGGGACATGTGTATTTGAAATAACTTTAGAGATCTAAACAAGGATTATCCAAAGGATGATTTCCTATTACCCAATATAGACATGATTGTGGATCTTATAGCAAGATACAAGATGCTATCACTAATGGATAGTTTCTCTAGGTATAATCAAATAAGAATTGTAGTAGAAGATTAGTGCAAGACATCTTTCACTTGCACTCGAGGCACATAATACTAGGATGTTGTTCCCTTTGGTCTTAAAAATGCCGGATCCACTTATCAAAGGGCAATGACTATAATCTTCCATGACATGATGCATAAACTAATGGAGAACTATGTGGATGACCTCTTGGAAAAATCCCTCACAAGGGATGATCACGTAGCAGTACTAGACACAAATTTTACAAGGGATGACTAATCTTTGGGGAAACATATAGGAAGATCCTTGGATACATTGTTTCACACAAAGGCATAAAGGCTGATCTTGAAAAGGTGAAAGCTATCATTGACATGCCACCACCTTCCACTCTAAATTAGATAAGGAGCCTATAGGTAAAACTATAATCTATTTGAGATTTTATAGCATAATTGGTAGATAAGTGAAACCCCTTTCAATATCTCCTACACAAGTATGTCCTATTTAGATGGATTGATTCTTGTCAATGGGATTTTCAATAAATCAAGGAATCTCTTTTGTCACCATTGGTACTAAGGCCACATATAAATGGGAAACCACTAATCTTATATGTATTTGCATCATCATTTGCATTAGGAGCTCTCCTAGCACAAAATGATGAAGATGGGAAGGAACACATAATATATTATATCATTCGTAGCCTTGTAGGATATGAACTCAATTATACTCCAATTGAGCAAGCATGTCTTGTTGTAGTCTTTGCTACATAGAAACTACAACACTACATCTTAAATCTATAGATAAAGTTGATAGAAAAAATTGATCCACTAGAATATTTACTTAGCAAAGCCACATTAAGAAGAAGATTGGAAAAATGGGTGATGCTCCTTAGTGAGTTTGACATTGAATATGTGGAAAGGAAAGTGATTAAATCAAAAGTCATTACTGATCAATTAGTAGATGCCCCTACGCAAGAATTCACACCTTGTATCTGAATTCTTGAATGAGGAAATCCATGAGATAGATAAATCTACAAAGTGGAAAAATTACTTTGATGGATCATACACAAATAACAATTTAGGAGTTGTGCCTTGCTCAATACACCACAAGGGGACACTATCCCTAAATCATACAAGATAAAATTTTCATGCACAAACAACATAGAGGAATATGAATCCTTTCTCATGGTTCTAAGGGAAGCAATCATATGGAAAATCAAAGACCTGTAGGTATATGGTGACTCATAGTTAGTAGTCTAACAAGTCAATGATGAATATGAGACTAAGGATGAAAAACTAGTACCATATAAGAAAATGGTTGATAGCCTCAAAGAATACTTTGAAACCATTCTATTTACATAAATCCCAAGGGTTTAGAATAAGGAAATGGATGCAATGGCCACCATTTGGTCTCTCTTGTATAATCCTAATAATGTACATCAATGTGAGTTCTTGGTAGAACAACTATTGATCCCTGCGTTCAATGTCCTCAAATCCAAGCTCGTATGTGATATTGTTGGTCCCAATTTACATTGGTATAAAGATATTTATGACTACCTTCGTGCCTAAATCCAACCTCTTGACTTGTCCAACAACCAATGAAAAACCTTTATCTAATGAGTGACTAAGTACATTATCATCGCAAATATCCTTTATAATCATAGCCTAGATACCACCCTCCTTAGATTTCTTGACACAAAGGAACCAAAGATTGATTTACAAGAAATGCACAAGGGTATATGTGGGGCTCACTCTAGTGGTACTACTCTAGCCAAGAAGCTTCTGATAATAGGGTACTATTGGCCTACAATGGAAGGTGATTCATATTTCTTCGTGAAGAAATATCGATAGTGTTAAATCCATGGTGACCTAGTACATGCATCGGCATATGGACTCCATCCAGTTATCTCACCTTGGAATTTCTATCAATGGGGACTCAACCTTGTCGAGAAGATTCAACCTACATCTTCCAATGGACACAAGTTCATTATCACTGCAACAAAATATTTCACTAAGTGGATCAAAGCCATACTGATGACATATATCATTGGTATACAAATTTTAAAGTTCATATTGAACTATATCATATGTCAGTATGGTGTTCCTTTATCCATAGTGACAGTTAACAAGCATCACTTCAAAATCCAAGATGTCAAGGAATTATGTGAAATATACCACATCCAACACCAATTCCCCACTCCATATTATCCTCAAGGTAATGGTCAAGTGGACGAATCTAATAAAACTATTATGAAAATCCTAAAAAGGACTATCAATAATGTTGGTCGAGACTGGCATATATAGCTAAATCTATCCTTATGGGCTTATCATACGAGCATTCATACTCCTACTGGTGCCACACCTTATTCCTTGGTCTTTGATTCCAAATTCATCCTATCAATTGAGATGGAGATCTTTTCCTTAAGAGTTTCCATGCATAATTTCATTGATGATGAATATTATTGAATCTCTAAGTTACATGAGCTAGAACTATTGGATAAAATAAGAAAAAATATTTTGGTCCACTTGTAGGTATATCGGAATCACCTATGATGTAGCTACAAAAATAGGGTCAAGGTTCAAAAATTTGACATTAGTGATCTAGTCTTGAAAGAGAATCCTAAGAACCAACAAGAAAGAGAAAAACCAGGAAATTTTGAACCTAACTTGTTGGGTCCTTATATTATCACCACAACATGCATATTTGGTGCCTATCAATTGGATACTCTTGAGGGTGGACCACAATCTGATCCTATCTATAGCATGGACCTTCAAAAGTACTATACATAACCTCTGGAGATCCCAATTTATCAAAAAGTAAAAAATCAAAAAAATGGAAAAATAGAAAGCAAAAGAGAAGGAAAAATAATCCATCCTATAGTGAAAACCATTTTGGTGGTGCTTTGGATAAGTACCATGGTGAAATTCTGGAAAAAAGGTGCCATGTGTAGTCAGCTTCTACTCTACCATCTATCACTACTCTCTCTGATTCTGTCCATAATAAAATGAGAACATGCTCTTTCATAATAAAAACTTTATCACCCCTCTTATAGCTTGAGACTGATTAAACATTTAGTGTTGTAGAGAAGGGGGATTCACTGCTCATGCATCTCTTTATTCTCAAGAGATTCCAAGGGAATGGATTTCCCTAAATTACCTCAAGCAATAATGTTCAAGTGATAGGATAAAAAGGCGAGAGTTCCAAAATCAAAAAGAGTAGGTCACATATATTTTCTAGATAAAATAGAAAGTTATTGGTCAAGGACGACAATGCAATATGTGGTCATCAGTGTGGCACGTTGGCATTCCAGAGGCACGCTAACATCTCGTACAAACTAGAAACTGATAATGTCACATAAAACAACAAAGTAACTACTAACAATCTAATTACTAAGAACTTCCAAAATGCAGGAAAGTAATAGAGAATAATAGAATTGAAATAAAGTAAAGTAAACTAAGTGAAACATAAATGATAAAGCTAAAGAGAAGAAAGAAAATGCTGACAACAACCCAAATATTGAAGCCTCCAGCAAGTGAATATTCAATACTTGCACACATAAGATCGAGGGAAAATGTTGGGGTTGTTTAGGGGTTTGTCTTAGTCAAACCCATGTTTGAGTGTTCCCACCTCCATGGACAACCAGATAGATAGAGAGAAATAATATGCAAAAATGAAATAAACACAAGAGTGATAAAAGAAAACCCCACTCAAAGAGGATAACTCGTATCATGAATTAGGAATGCAATAGACTAAGGATGTGAGAAATCACAAAATGTTGAAAGATACAAGGCACATGATAGATATCACCTGCAAGGCTTGAGGAAGCCAAGGAGAGAGATAGAGCTGAGAGAGCCAAGAGAGTTGCAAAGAGTGTTGTAAGAGCATGAGAGTGTTGTTGTAGCAAGATGTAGAGAGTTTTGCAAGAAAGATAGCAAGAGAGAGAGACTTGTAAGAGATAATCAAAAGGAGAGCTCCCAAGAGAAAGAGCCAAAGAGAGTAATAAAATGAAAGTGATGGATTTAAAATAGAAAAGAGGGGGGCATCTTGGGTCGTTACCACCATCAAAAGTGGTTGACAAGTGGAAAGGAACTAGGAAAAAAACATTTTAATTTCAAAATGTCACAGGATTCTAGCACAGAATGTAGACATCCACATGGTGCACTAGTGTCCAAACAAATCACTACAAAACAATGAGAATGAGAAAAACAAAAGGTTTGATGTAAAGCTAACGTGTGAAGGTAGCTACTAAAAAAGGAATTATGAGCATCCTGAGATGAGAAAAGGTTGATGAAGGGGCTAAAATGAGCCTACAAAAATGCCATGGGATTGGACACTAAATTGGATACAAGAATGTATGTGAAATTGCAAGGTGTGTAATTTTACGACATTATATTTTTCCCCCACTTTAGCGGGCATATGAATCTACACTAATATGCATGCTAAAGGAAATATACTAAAAATAAATAACATAATGATGCCAAAAGGATACTTTAGAGGAAGTAGATATCTCTTTGAACCAAGGAAGCATGCTCCTAGGCTAAAGACCTACAAAATAAACATATTAGACAAGAAAAATCTGCACAAGACAACAAGGTTAGAACATAAAAACTATTACATCACAGGGTTAGAACATATACATGAATAACACACACACAAAGGCACATAAAAAACTAAAGGATTTGAGTCAACAAAGTGAAAGAGACCTTGATGTAGAAGGTTTTCTTAGGATTATGCATCATTCCTAAATTAAGAAATAACACATGTAGAAGAATTCTTAAATGAAGAGAAGGTAAGGATTGATTGCTTTAGAAGAAGAATGCATACAAAATACAAGGAAGCAACCAATGTCAAAGAGAGAAAGAAGTATATACTCAAGATGAAGAAGATGCAAGTCTTTGATCTGGTATATACACGGGATTGAGCTAAGAGAGAAGAGAGAATATAGAAGAGCAAAGAGAGATGGATCCACAGGTACTCAATCCTATAGAAATTGAAAAAAATATCTACACGTTCTCGGTCTCATCGAAGATGATCAAAGGCTTTATAGGTGCTCAGTCCTACAAAGGAAGAACTATAGGTTCACAGTCCTACAAGGCTTGGTATGAAAGGATCCACAAATTTTGATTGGTCCTTATAGGTTCTTGGTCCTACAAGGCAAGCTTAATGAGGTGCTCGGTCCTACTAGGAAAGCTTGATGCAAAGGAGCTTTATAGGTTTTTTATCTTGTAGAGAAAGACTAATCAAAAAAAAAAAATGACTGCTACAAACTATAGTGCAGGAAAATCACAAAAAATATAGGTCTAGTCAAGTTTCCCCAAAGCTAGATACGAAGATGTAAGATAGGTCTAGTCAGGCTACCCCAGGCTAGACATTGAGATCAAGCATGAAATATTGCAACAAACTCAAATCCTTTTAAGAAGAAAGCTTTAAAATGGGATTCCTTTGTCAAGGAAACCTTCAAGACACCAAGGGGCCCATTCAAAGGAGTGCTCCAATTGAAAGAAATAGAGAATAGAGGGGGTCCTTAAGAAGGATGCACATCTCTAGAACAAGTTATCACTACCCTCTAGCATACAGGGGAGGAGAACCATGCAAGATACTATTGTGTCACTACTATAGAGAGAGTATGGTTGCACACAATAATGTATGGACATGAAATGATAACGAGCAAGGAAAGCTACAACTACTACATAGAAAGAAACAACACAAAAGAAGGGGGTAAGAACCTTATGAGAAGATGCTTAGAATGGATAGGATAGAGGTAGAACTTGATATAACTTGTCATGCAAAGAAGAGATAGGTGCATCAATAACTAGAAGATTGATGGTACTAGAATCAAGAAGTTGTATTTTATCCTTTAAGGCCTTACATTCACTAGTGAAATGGGCAAGCACTTGATGGTATGCACAGAAATAATGCTTTTCTTGATTATGCTTATGAAATTTCTTATGTGTAGGATGAAGAGTAATTAAGTGGGACTTGAGAAGCCACAACAAAATACACTCTTTCTCAAATAGAGGATGAGGATCAGGAAATATCCCTTTCTCTTGTGAAGAAGAGTTTGAATGCTTAGAAGAAGAATACATGAAGATAGAAGACAATGTAGGATGAATCAATCCAAGAGAACGAGGTTGAGTGGAAATCATGTTATTCAACCACAGTTTCTATTTAGATTGTTAATTCAAGCAACCAAGCCCCAAATTATTCTTACAAGGTGTACATTCTATAGGGACCTGAATGCCTTATATGTTATGCCCATAACCTTTACACCCATAACCATATTTAGAGGAAAGTTTGTATCCAAGGCCATAGTGTGTCTACAAATCTTGAGAAGAAGGAGGGTCTACATAGAGAGCATTATTATAGCAATGGGGATCACACTCTTCTATTGGATTTCCATCAGCCTTCTTGATAGGATTTCCAACATTATCCACTTTAATAGATGTGAGATCATCTTCCTTAGAAGGGGAGGATCAACATCAAGGATATTACAACTGTTATTCAAATTATCTTGCAATACAAAAGAATAATCATCTTTGATAGTAGGTTTGGATGATGTTATCGAAAGGTCTAAGTGGATCGAGTTGTCTTTATATTATCGAATGTAGGATTTTGTAATGTCTAGAGAGCCCCAATCATCACCAAGACATGCATTCTTTTGAGAAGTAGGAGTAGATTTAAGATTTCTCTCTTTAGAAGGATCTTCTTCAGGGACATCTATCTCAAGAGAATTCTTTGTAGCTACTACTAGAATAGACATCAACACAATTGAAGATAGTGATGGAATGAAATTTGGAAGAGTAGGTTCAACCGAAGCCTAACTAGTAGCTACCATCTCACATAAGCGTACAACATCAGGGTCAGCCCTGATTGTGACTACTTTATTGTTATGAATGACCTTAATAGATTTATGCAAGGTAGACAAGACTTCACCCATAGCATGAATCCATGGTCTACCAAGAAGAATATTATATGGTAACTTTCCTAGAATAACATATACCAAAGTGGGTATAGAAATAGGTCTGAGTTGTAAAGGTAATACTAGTGTACGCAGAGCTTGTCCCCTAACATTATCAAACCCATGAATGACAATATAAGAAGCAGTGAGAGAAGATGAATCAATTTTAATTTTAGGCAATAGATTAATGCTACATATGTTGAGTATTGAACTGGTGTCAACGATAGTATGTCTAATGCCAATATTATTAACACTAACTATGATCATTAGAGGAATCACCTACTTCTGCACTTCTAGAGGTGGGAGTTCTTGTAGATAGAATGTAATATTTCATGAATGCACATGAATATGAGCTATCAAAACAAAAAAGTTTGTTGGATTAGTAGAAGGAAAGAGGATTCTTTTCAAGGCTTCTTGAAGCATACCTTGATAAACCGGAGCAGACTAAAGCAAGTCCCTGAGTGAGAACTTAGTAAGAGTAAATTGGAGTTGCTCGACAAGATCATAATCACCAGGTGCTTTAGTCATGGGTTTAGGTGTTGAAGGAAGACTTGGTTGAGAAGGTGGTAAATAATTAGGTTGATCAATATTTTGTTTATTCCTTCTAGTATTATAAGTATGGGCTACCACTCTATAAGAGGGAGCCTTAGAAATATTAAGAGAATCACCATTGAATGGAACACCATTAATAGAACAAATCCTTTTAGGAGAAGGAATAGCTGGATTCAGATAAATGATTGGTCTCTTATGCCTTTTAGGGGTGGAAGATACATATATGATATTTACAGATTCCTTGCAACTTATAGAGGAATCATTTAAAGAAATATGCTCAACATATATCCTTGAAGGATTTATTGTGAGAGGAACTTCATCATTCACAAATGTATCATCTCTAGAAGAGAGTGCATTAGAATAAAGAGAAGGTAAAGTAATATTATGAAAAGTATCAATGATTACATCTTCTTTCTACAAAATATCCTTTGAAGTGAGGAATTCCTTGAGAAGGGTCGAATAGTGACATGGGGAAATCCAAGTCTCCATCACATGAATGAAATGGTACATCATTAATACTTTGTATAAAATGAGATACTAAACTGATAAAAGAGGATATTAAATTCATTTTGAAAATAATAAGTTAAATATAATAAAGAAGGCATAAACATGTCTATTGAAGGTCGTCTGATCACTTTGATAGTACGAAATAGGGTTCAGGGCATCAGCCTAAAAAAAAGTTTGGGAAGGCATGTTCATGTCAAGTTCACCAAAATGTAGAGGAGGGTTCACTACTAATTAGTCTCTTTGTTCTCAAGAGATTCCAAGGGAATGAACTGCCCTAAACTACCTCAAGGAATAATATTCAAGTGACAAGATAGAAAGGCGAGAGTTCCAAAATAAAAAAGAGTAGGCCACATAGATTTTCTAGATAAACTATAAAGTTCTTGGTCAAGGATGATAGCGTGGTATGTAGATGTCAACATGGCACATTGGAATCATAGAGGTGTGCTAACATCTCTCATGGACCAAAAATCAAGAATGTTACAAAAAACAACAAAGTGACTACTAACAATCTAATTACTAAGAACTTCCAGAATGCAAGAAAGTAACAGAGAATTTAATAAGACTGAAATAAAGTATAGTAAACTAAGTAAAACATAAATGATAAAAAAGAAATAAAATGCTTACAACAGCCAAAGTAATGAAGCCTCTAGTAAGTGAATATCTTCAATACCTACACACATAAGATCAAGGGAAAATGTTGAGGCTGTTTAGGGGTTTGCCTTGGTCAAACTCTTATTTCAATGTTCCCACCTCCATGAACAACCAGATAGATAGAGATAAATAATAAGTAGAAATGAAATGAATGCAAGATGGATAAAAGAAAACCCCGCTTAAAGAGGAGAACATATGTCATGAAGTAGAGATGCAATAGATAAGGTATGTTAGAAATCCCAAGATTCTCAAAGATACAAGGCACAAGATAGATATCACTTGCAAGGCTTGCAGAATCCAACGAGAGAGTTAGAGTTGTGAGAGCCAAGAGAGTTGAAAATAGTTTTGTAAGAGCATGAGAGTTTTTTTGTAGCAAAATGTAGAGACATGTGTAAGGAAAATAGCAAGAGAGACAAAGACTTCTGAGAGAGAATCAAAAGGAGAGATCTCAAGAGAAAGAGCCAGAGAAAGCAATAGGATGAAAGAGATTGATTTAAAAGAGAAGAGAGAGGGGAATAAGGTTTTCTAGTTGTTACAAGGAATCCCAAGCCATTACCATCAACAAAAGTAGTTGAAAACTGGCAAGGCACTCGAAAATGGTCATTTTAACGTCAAATGTCATAGGATGCTAGCACGAAACACATATGTCCACATGACACACTAGTGTCTAGAAAATCACTACAAAAAAATGAGAATGAGAAAATCACAAGTTTTGATTCAAAGCTGATGCATGAAGGTAGCTACTGAAAAAGGGATATTGAGCATCCTTAGAGGGGAAAAAGGCTAATGAAGGGGCTAAAATGAGCCTACAAAAATTCTAAGGGAGTGGACACTAAATTGGATACAAGAATGTATGCGAAATTGCAAGTGGTGCAATTTTATGACATTACAAGTGTCAACCCGCTTATCATATCCATCCTTTCATAAAAACTATTCTTGTTCTAGACTGGAGGTGATCCTCGACCTATGGGTTTCAAAAGTATCTTACACATGGTATCTGAGGATGTTATCATAAAAAAACAAAAACATAAAAACTTTCAACAAAACATCAAAATATTTAAATATCCTTTAAAATATCCAAAAATAATCATAAAATATCAAAAAATAAAAAATGATGTTAGTTCATGGTATCAAACTACATTGTCTCTACATGTGTACATAGGAAAAGAAAGTCACTGATGAGCCCTTGAGGCATTAGGTCTGTCCTTTAGGATTTGTCATAGTAAAAAATTCATCATAATTTGTATATCATAATAAACCACACGTGTCATGGTCAGTTGAACTAGATTGTCTCTACATTATCACGTAGGCAAGGCCATCACTGATGATACCTCAAGGCATAAGGTTATTCCCCTTAGGATCCATTGTAATAAATCTTGCACCATAATCTGAATTGCATAATAAAACTATCCTTTGTGGAGAATGGACATGTTTAACACAATCAGAATATCCTACAAAAGAACTGACCTTAACAAATCATGAAACAAAAGACCACTCTACTTAAACTATTTCTTAACTAGGCTGATCAATTGTTTACAAATGTTACCTATCTTATCAAAAATCATTTGTCTTCTATGATATTTCATTATCGAAACTAGACTAGGAATCTTACATGAAATGTATTACTCCTTAAAAAAAATAGTCTTTTGAAAACGTATCAAACACTTATCAGTAAAAGAAAATACATACATAGTTGTTGACTCATTTGGCCTAGTATTAGTCTTATCCTATTTGATTTATCTTATGTCGTACTCCTAATCTGCTCGATGATATCCACAAGTGATTAGAGTGAAAATGATGGATGATGACATTTTTTCCTATTGATTTCTATGTGGTTTGTCTTAGTAACATGATTGGGGAAACTTAGGTCCTTGTGTGTGATTGGGATTCCATCTAGCATAATCAAAACATTTTATGCAAATCAAAGATCAACTAACGCTTTCTTGTAGTAGGATTGACATGCTTTATGGTAATTTCCTCAGATATTCCTACAAATTTTTATTGTTACTATTCTGAATTAGGTCACTCCTTGTATGATGTGTCTTAATATTTGAAAAATGGATACTAAATATCACTAAGGTTTGTCTCAACTTGGTGTACATTATTCACATGTCCATATATCATATTTTTAAGAAAACAAAAACAAAATTTTCCTTCGCAATTCATGCTTAGGTGTGCATACATTTGCTTGTTCCATAAACACAAAAAATGCTCTATAATGATAAAATATGCATTGTTTAAAGCTCAAGTAATATCAATCATTACATCAATCTTAATTTGGATGAACAATCTATTTAAATAGTTCTTTTCTCCTTACTAACTATTTATTTGCACTAACAATTCTTCTAACAATCTTGCAGTCATCTCAGTGGCAATGTTATGACACATAAAAATAAATATATGAGCTGCATCATCCCACAGCCATAATCATGTTAGAACATTATAAATATATCAAATACATATAGGTCATACATACTGCATAAGAAAAATACAAAAATATAGATAATATTGTGTCACATTTTAGAATCATCAATCATCCATATGACATCATATCACATAAGGCATAAAACACGTTTTAAATATATAATGTTATCATCATATAGGAATCATAAGAACTAGTGTCCATACATCACATCGTAAATCATAAGCATTAAAATTTACATACATCACATCATAGTTCATAAGAATTAAATATCCATACATCATGTCATACACATAAGCATAAATTATATATCATGCACATCCATTCATTGATAAAATCATACATAAACATCATATGCATCCATAAAACATACATCATATAGAAACATGCATAACAAATAAACACATCATATATTCATCTCCAAAAAATTATGTATCTCATATATATATCCAAAAAAATGGGTCACAATATAATATCAAATGATGGTATAAAATGTGGATCTCATAGGCTTTACAAAAAAAAAAAAATCTATATATACAAGCAAGCCTAGTATGTGCTACCCCTATCACCAAATGGAGGCTTCTCCTCTCTATGGCTTGATCTTGATACCCGTGACCAATCCCTGTGTGAATGTTGACCTGAATGATAGGGGGATGCCCTAGGATGGGACACCCCTCCAATGCTCTATGAACTCTAAGAGCGTGATCTACTTTGACTCTTTGAAAAGTTGTGTGCCCTCTTTTTAGGTGGCATCACCCTCTCATAAAGATCTCTATAATACTACTTAGCCCTATTGGATGTACATAGTATTTGTGCTAGATCTGTGATGCCATTTCTAATGGTATCAATAAAATCAATGGATCTCCAGCCAACCCATTGTGGTTTGATGATTTCCATATCATTCTCAACCGTCAACTGAGTGGCATACCCTTGCAAACCCTATATCTGAGTCAAAGCAACCAGAAGCTGCACCTACAATGTTGCTACCTATGGGTCTAATTCCATATTCTTTGCATCCTCCATGATATCCAATGGACCCTCCCCAATAGGCATCTCCTTCATACCCTCCTCAATCACTCTCTCCCAATCAACCTCCTCATCCTTCATCTCCCTCATCACGTCCTCCACCTCGATATCCATGTCAATATCAATATCGACACCCAATTGTTGCTCTCTCTACACCTCCTCCTAATGAGGAGCAACCTCTACTTGCACCTTTCCTACTATCACACCCTTATCCTAGTGAGGAGGGGCATCTACCTCCACCTTTGAAGCTATGACTATCTCCTCCTAGTGAGGAGCATCATCCCTCTACTGATCTCATTGTGGTACCTAAGGTGGAATTCCACCTCTATCCTTCTGGCCTTTGTCTCCACCCTAACTACAATCTCCCCTCCCACCATCTCCTCCCCAACCTCCACCACCTCCCCCATCACCACCATCATCACCTCTCCCTCATCCTCTCCTTCATAATCTCTCCCTGGGACCTCTTCCCAACCTCTCTATAGGAGTAGGATAATTTGGATCTATAAAGGGTGTGGTCCTATGCTAGGCCCACCACATGGAAAACTTTGTTGTAGTCCCTGCATTGAATAACTCCACAAGGGAACCCCACTCAACTAGTTGTAAACCATCAGTTTCTGGAGCCGTAACCTAGATATCGAACATAGGTCCCCACACAAGAACCTCTTGAGAAGATGAGGAAAACTTTATGATTCCCACATGAACTCCCTAATGCTCTCTAAACTGTCACATCACACACTCTAGAAGAGGCCTCTCTATTATGTTTGTATCTAAACAATATAGACAATCATGTATGTAGTTTTTTGATAATAAGGAAGATGCTTCGCATCATTGTCTCACACTGGGTAGTCTTTATAAGGTCTCCATGTGAATACATCAAGAGTATCGATACCATGACACTAATACCCTACATGACCAACCCAAATATGTGTCAGAACCTCCATAAATAAATACATAGGGTATCCCTTGTGCTAGGTATCTGTCCATCAGTAGCCTAAAAATAGTTGTGCTCCCAAGCCCAAACCATAAGCAATGTAGTACCATAGTTGATAGACTAAGCATCTCTATACGCCACATCATGAAGCTAGAAATAGAGCATGTCTAGTAAACAAGGACCCAAAGCATAAACTATGGCTTGCTCCATCATGCCCTCAAGCATCTGACCCCATCCAATGGGGAATCCATGGCCTTGACAATTAGGAATAATGATGTCACAAATCACAATGTAGAGAACAACTAGGAGCCAATTATATTTGTCAACAAGTGTATCCCATTGGATGTTGTAGTCCTCAACCTTGAGAGCTAGGTTGTTAGCAACAAAGACTCAAGGAAGCCAACCCATGATCAGGATCATAGACAACACACTCACCATGAATGGGAAGATGAAGAATATTCTAGACATCCTCCAAAGTCAAAGTGGCCTCTCTTGTCGAAAATTGGAAAGAACTAGTCTCAGAGTGCCATTGCTTTGCTAAAGATGTCAGTAGACCTCAGTTATCCAAAATAATGGGCTTGAAAGTAATATCACATATTCCCAACATATGCAATGTGTCCCTCTCCTCATCTCCAGGATGATCGTGTAATCGAAAAGAAGTGGGATTACTCTCTTGAGTATAGATTAGTGGTAATCACACCTACACTCATAAAAAAAACATTGCATCAATCAAGATTCCTAATTGAGCCTATTGAACATTTTAGATGGAGAAAAATTTATCAAAAACTAACTCAAATGGGCTAACAATCAAATTCGTCACACTGCCATACAAATGCAGCTCATGCATGTAGCTCACTTTGCAATTGCAAACATGTTAAGAAATTACAATGTACAGTCATGCAAATGTGATGTAAGAAATCAATTGTATTATTCTATCCTACACATGCATCAAAAAACAACAAATGTGAAACACAAATAAATTATGAAAAGTCTAACATTAATGGCTCTATTTTACAGATGCATCACACTTCACACATGCAGTGCACAAGACCACACATGTGACAAACATGATAGTAGGTGTGGCACCAAAACAAAACCACATCTATTTTCTCTTCTTCGAGCCCTAAAATATATAAAAAAATGAATGAAAAATGAAGAAAGGAAAGGGTACATGTTGCGTCTCATAAGCCCTCTCACCTTTGAAAGAATCGAACTCGCTATTTGTGGTGCATAACTGCTGGAAAATGTGACATCTTTTTATGCTCTCACTCACAAAATCTCCTCTCAGAGCTCTCAAACTTCTAAACTTAAAATTCACAAATGAACTTTTTGCATCCCCTAAAGCCTATTTATAGAATTTTAGGGTGGGATTTTTCAAAACCTTTATAACTTGGCGCATCAACTTCATACTTCAAACATTAAAATGGAACCCTCAAAAGTCCTAAAATCAAAATCTTTTGATACCAATGTACTCAACACTATCAAATTGACTTGTTGGAACAATTTCCCAAAAAATTTGAATCTTTTTCAAAATTTGTAAATTTTTCTAAGGGGGTATCATCCTTTCCCACCATCATCGGTACATACTGAGGCAATGCCTAAGCATAAATTTTTGTTTTTTGCATGATACAATGCTATAAAAAAAACATTATATCAAAGAGGGACAAAATGTAGATACCCTAAATTGTTCTTACCTATGAGCAACATCTTTTTACTGACGTGGAAGGTGCAAATGAAAAATGTGACCATTCCTTAGTATAAAGAATTGTTGTACATCCTCAAGAATTTTCAAGCCTTTCAAAAAGACGCATGATGACTTTGGAAGCTAGAAATGAAGTGGCGCCATCGTGACAACTTAACTACTTTTATTTTATTTGTTGCCTTTTCAAATTTTGGTCAGTTATGGAAAGAAAAGAGGTGGTTACTCATTCACCTATTTATTGTATCTACTTTCATATGTTAACTCTCTTGAGACACTCTCTAAAAACTTTGGATTTACATTTTTGTTGTGAATGAAATTATTGTTTATCCTGGTGCATACAATTTATGAAGATAATCTAGTGTTCTTGAATCTTGGTTTTTAAGGATATATTAATATCATACTTCATCTTTGTGTTGATTATGCAGTTTTCTTCATGATAATTTTAATGTAGAGAGGATTTGATACTCTCAAACCCCTCTCTAAAATCCTCAAACAATTGCTTAAACAAAAAGAAAAATTTCAATTTAAACTCAACAATTTGTTTGCACACGAAACCATTAAAATGCTTAGTTCAAGAAATATGATTACACACAAGTTTTAGTCATCAATAAACTGATATACATCAAATAAGCTTACTAAGAGCATCTTATATGAAATTTAAACACATTCAAATATAATCTATTCTCAAATATGTGAGCTATTCCAAACTGTCTCACTTCTCAAAAGCTCAAAACCACTTGCAACTCATGTAGCTACAATTTGTTGATATGAAACTTCAATAGACTGTTGTAAATCAGTACCAACCTACAAAAACACACCAATTACAATTTCCTCAGAGAATGCTACCCTTCCTCCACTCTGCCTTCAAAAATATCCCTCAAAACCTTTCCAACTTTTCTTGTTGAAGAATGGGCTTTTCCTATTTTAATCCTCCTTTTCATGAAATTAATTTTAAATGCTTTATTTGGGCCTATTCAATATGGCCTGACCCATGATGTTGTTGCACATCAAATTCCCCCCCCAAAAAATAATTAAAACTATCTCTAGCAGCCCACTAAAGATAGGAGTCTTTTTCAGTTATTTTTCTCTCCTTTTTGATTCCTGAAAAAGCAAAAAAATCAAAGTAAGTCCTGGGTACCCACTTCCCAATCCCTAATTTTTAGGGATCATTAAATGGTGTTTTAAATCTCCACATTCAAATCCCAACACCCCAATTTTCCTTTCAAATATTTTTAATATAAATATTTTAAAACTGCTTTTTCGTTGTTTTTTCTCCCACAAGTCACCTTGACAATGTGCAAAGGGAAATTAATTTGTCAAGCTTAATTATTCAAATATATATCATTTACCACCTTCAACCTGAATTCCAATCCAAAATTTACTCACCATAAAATTTCAAAATTGCTCAACAAAAATTGAAAATTCTACTTGATACAGGTTGCCAATTTTCCATGGATGCTCCTACATCAAACACCCAAGGTAGAAAGATGTGTTTCATGATTTGCATTCAAAAATATGTCTATCTTGGATCCACCTCATTGCCTTGTCCAATGAAATATTTCTATGCACCACTTTCTGCAAACTTACAAAATTACCATGCTCCATCCTTCTACTACTCATCATGTAATTTAAAGCATCAAATGTATTTTCCCACCAATATACTTCATCAAAATTAGAACTAACAATTAAAATTATACCTTCTTCATCAAAACAATGTATTTGTTTGCCTCATTTTTTGTTCCACCTTTTCCACCCCCTTCCACTATGTCTTCTTCATGAATTTCCATTTTTTCAATGCCTTCTAAAAGGCATGATACTGCTGCAACTTGTTTTCCTTCACTCAAAATAGTGTTAGTACTATAATAAAAAGACTTAATTTCCTCATTAGATGACAAGGAATCATGAACACTAATTAAAAAAAATTCACATCCATTGTTCTCAAACAAGTATTCTTTAGAAAATTCTTCATTAAACTTCACACTCAACTCTTCCAATTCAAATTATCAAAACAAAATTCTACTGCAACAAACTTATCTACTCCTTCACTCTCTTTCTCATCAAAGGAAATAATAAAATCATATTTTACCTTACGCTCTGGTACTACCTTCATTCCACTTGAGACCTCTTCTTCATCTAAGTCAACAATTCACCTTTCTCATATTCTTAATGGTTAGTATTAACAAAGTCAACATATTCATGCTTCATATCATCTAAAGGTCTAATTTCATCAACCAAAAATGAACCTGCCTTGCTACAAACTTTACCCATTTATTCTTTCAATGCATTCAATTTATGTTTCACTCCATCCTTCATCAATGTGTACATGTTGCAATAGCCATCATGCATCACCTTCCTATCAAATTGCCAAGATCTTCTTAGAAGAATATGACAAGCATCCATTGGGAGAATAACACACAAAACTTCATCATAATTGGTGCAGTCACAATAGGAGGGTCCTCAAAGAGAATAGTCTGGATTGTGCAGCAAGAGTTACACAATAGAAGCCACTCAGAATATGGAGGAAAATGAAGATTCAAACATTCATATTATCAGAAATTTCAATTACAAATAGCTGGCAACATCCGAGCTGACAAATTGAGCTCACAGGCCTGATACAACACGCTCAAAAATACAATATTCCTACATGCTCCTTAACATGAGCTTAAATATTACATTTCAAGTCCCATATTCATTTCTAACTATCTACTAACTACACCCCCAAATTCTTGGTTATAATGATTTATATATCATATATGGTGATCTAGAATCCTCCGCATCAGCCAAATATTATTAAAATCTCCGATGAAGGAAAATTTAACGTGTGCATAAAATAGGTGAGCCTTAAATTTGAATTTCTCCTCGGTGGGTGCATAGGATAAAATGTGGACCAAAATTAAGGTTGGAAACACTCCATGAAACAATTTGAATCAAGCCGTAAGGATCCGCAAGTTACAGAAGGATCCACAAGAGACAAAACTAGCCGTAAGGTTTGAAACTATTTCATTGCTTGTTCTAGAAAATGTCACTTAATCTAGAAGCGATAAATGGTCGGAAAAAGATCCAATTGCCCTGAAATATGTGAATAAGAGAAAATGAACATGTCCACCATGAAACATAGATCTGCAGGGTCTAGTGAGCAAGTATGATGAAATGGTGAATCTGCCAACTTGAACTAAACAAGAACAAAATTGAAATGAAAATATTTTTGGTTGATGTAGGATTGCAAAGAACCAAGGATGCTCCTACTTCAAAAATTTGGGGTTATTGAAAAGTGAATCCCTCACTTTGCTAGGGCTAAAGGAAAACCAATACGGTTTACCTCAGCCTGAGAAATCCAAGAATAATCCTCCACTAGTCTACCTTTCCGCTTCACAAGATATTCTTTGTATTGTTTTCCACACATTTTCCTCCCATCTCTGATATCCAAAATCTCTTCTATCTCATCTAGTTGTTGTTTAGGAAACTACTTCTCCAATTTTTCTTTACTGTCTTCACTAAATTCTACTTCATGATACTAATGTAGATCTGCAATGTTGAATATAGGTGATATATGCATGCCATTTGGTAACTCTACTTCATATGCATTTCTAAATCAAATTTCTTCAAAATATTACAAGGTCCAAACTTCCTCATTTTGAGCTTATTGTATGTGCCAACTAGAAATATTTCCTTCCTCAAATACACCATCACTTCATCTCCAACTTCAAATTCCTTATGTCTCCTATTCTCATCTATTTTCTCCTTATATCTGTTGTTCATGTCTTCCAAATGCTTCTTGACCTGATCATGTACTGCCTTCATATGTTCTGCAAATTCTTCTGATTCTTCACTTCTTTTGTCTTCATTATTGATGTTTCTTAACTTTGATACTCCTTTAGGATGAACTCTAGTAACAATATCAAAAGGTTTCTTTTTGATACTCTTGTTCACTGAATTATTGTAAGCAAATTCCTCTTGTGCAAGGACTAAATCCCAACTTTCGGTCTTCTCTCCAACCAAACATCTCAACAAATTTCCCAAACTCATGTTTACTACCTCTGTCTATCCATCAATCTATGGGTGAAAAGTAGAACTAAACTTTAAATGTCTTTAACTTCTTCCAAAGTGTCCTCCAAAAGTAACCAACTTTGTATCTCTGTCTAAAACAATACTCCTAGGTAATCAATGCAATCTGACCACTTCCTTGAAAAACAAGTCTACTACATGTACTGCATCTGTTGTCTTCTTACAAGGTATAAAATGTGCCATTTTAGAAAATCTATCCACCACCACAAATATAGAATCATTACCTCTCTGTGTCTTTGGCAAGCCAAGTATGAAATCCATGCTAATATCCTCCCAAGGTCTCTCTGAAACTGTCAAAGGCTTATACAATCCAACATTCTGACTACTCCCTTTTGCAACTTGACAAATTCTACAACTCTACACAAATTTCCTAACATCCTTATGAATTTGTGGCCAAAATTAATCCTCACTTAACAATGCTACCATCTTATCAATTCCAAAGTGTCCTTCCAATCCTCCACTATGTTTTTCTTTCACCAAGTTATCTGTCATTGAACTTCGGGGTATACACAACTAATTCCCTCTTAACAACATATCCTCCTAATTGAAATAATCCAACCACTAACTCCTATCCTCCAAGACTGATTCTTTACAATCTTTCCAAGGTTCTGCAAAATCAAGGTCTTCCTCATACAAGTTCTTCAATTCATCAAAGCCTAATACCTCCACTCTCATCTCTGCCAGTAAATTCCTTCTCCTGCTCAAAGAATCAACAACTCTATTTGACTTTCCACTCCTATATTTAAAAAAAAAAGTATAACTCTACAAGAATTCCACCCACCTCATGCGTCTCTGATTCAAATCACCTTGATTGTTCAAATACTATAATGCCTGATGATCTGTATACAACACAAAATCCTTAGGCAACAAGTTATGTCTCCACTTCTTCAAGGCTTGAACTATGGCATAAAACTCCTAGTCATACATTGAATACCTTCTCCTAGCATCATTCAATTTCTCATTGAAATAAGCTATTGGTCTCCCTTCTTGACTTGATACTACTCCAATTGCATTTCCACTTGCATCACAATCTACTTGAAATACCTTGTTGAAATATGGTAATGCTAATACTGTTTGCTTTGTCACTTTCTACTTCAACAATTCAAAACTCATGTTTGCTCTAGAAGTCCATCTAAAATATTTCTTATCTCCTCTCATTGTTTCTATCATAGGACTGCAAATTGAATTGAAATTTGTAATGAACTTCCAATAGAAACTAGCCAATCCATGAAACAATCTTACCTCTCCAATGCTTTATGGCATAGGCCATTCAACAATTGCTCTTACCTTCTTAGGGTCTATCTTCAATCCATCCACAGATATCACAAATCCCAGATATACAAATTCTTCCTTCATGAAACTTGACTTCTTAATGTTTATCAACAACTACTCTTCTCTCAACCTCCACAAAACTTGTTTGATATGCAACAAATGTTCTTCTCTAGTCTTACTGAAAATCAAGATGTCATCCAAATAGACAATCACAAATTTACCCAAGAATTTCTTCAATACCTCATTCATCAACCTCATGAATGTTCTCGTTGCATTTATTAGTCCAAAAGGCATCACCAACTACTCATACAATCCTTCATTTGTCTTGAATTTTGTCTTCCAATCATCCCCTTCTCTGATTCTGATTTGATGATATCCACTCTTCAAATCTATCTTTTAAAGTATTTAGCTCCACTCAAACAATCCATAATGTCATCCATCCAGGGCAAAGGAAATCTATACTTCACTGTGATTTTGTTTATGGCTTTAGAGTCTGTACACATCCTCCATTCTCCATCCTTCTTAGGTGCTAGCATAATAGGTACTGCACAAGGACTTAAGGTTTCTCTAATCAAACCCTTCCTCAACAACTCTTTCATTTTTCTATTCAAATCTTCATTCTCTATAGGTGTCATCTAGTGTGCTGCTTTATTAGGAAAACTAGCTCCAAGAATCAGATCCATGCAATGACTAATACTCCTCACAGGTGGCAATCCATCAGGTACATTATCTGAAATGATATCTTCATACTTTGTCAGCAACTCCTTTATCTCATCCAGTTTTTCTTCTACATGCTTCAAGTCTTCAAACTTCTTAGGAACCAAGGCATAGCACATGTTCTCATGTCTCAGTCCATCCAGAAATGTCCTTCCATCAACCAAACAAATTCTAGCATTTGTACAAATCTCAACTTTAGGAACATCCTCCAATGGAAACAAAGTCTGCTTCATCTCATTAGAAACAATGGTATATGTGTTCTTTCCATCATAAATAGCCTGTCTATCATACTGCCAAGGTCTTCCCAACAAAACATGGGATACATCCATAGGCATGATATCACACAAAATTTCATCATGATAATTTCCTATCTCCAATTTCACCAAACATTGTTCACTTACCAATATCTTATGCTCATCTTGAATCCATGCTATCTGATAGGGCTTTGGGTGTTTCAATCTTTCCAGCTTCAATTTCTTCACCATTTCTTTAGAAACTAGGTTCTCAGAGCTTCCACTTTCAACAATCACTATGCAACATTTACCAGCTACTTTGCATCTAGTCTGAAACAAATTCTTTCTCTACAATGGTTCCTGCTCCATCTATCTTTGACACAATACTATTTTATTCACCAATACTTCTCCCTATTTTGGTTTATTAGACGATCTGGCATGATCCTCCTCAACAAAGGCTATTCTTCTACTATTCTCTATCTTTCTGCTTGTCTCTCCCTGATTACACTCAAATGCTCTGTGTCCGTCTCCACCACACTTAAAACAAGTTCCTCTGAATATTCTTTTATCCTATCCTCTATCATCTTTTCTATAACCCTCATTCTAGTAACCACCATATCCTCCTCTCCAGTAAGATTTTTCATCATCTCTATGGTACAAATTATCATTCTTATTAGCTTCCTTATCTTTATTCTGATCTGCAAAAGATCCTCTTCCTCCTCTGATAAAAATTCTTCCTCTCTAAAATCTTCCGCCTCTTCCTCTCTTTCTTTGCTCATGTCTTTTATTCAGCTTCTCTTCTAATTTTAGGGTAGATTGATATGCCTCTTCCACACTTTGCAACTTGATCAAATTGATCTCATCCTATATAGACAACTTCAAACCATTCACATATCTAGCTACTTGCTCAATCTCATCCTACAAATGTCTGGATATGATATTCAACTTCTAGAACTCCTCAATATAGTTTATCACACCTGAATCCTTTTACTTCAAATTCTACAACTTCTAGAAAAAATTGATTTGATAGTCTATGGGCATAAACTTCATCTTTAACTTATTCACCATTCGATCCCATGATTTTATCTTCTCCTTTCCTCTTCTTTTCCTATCTATCTATAAATGTTCCCACCAAAGGGATGCATGTCCTTTCAACTTTGTACAAGAAAATTTAACCTTCTTGTCTTCGGCGGTACCTTCAAAATCAAAATACTTCTTCATCTTCATTATCTAATCAAGCAATTCATCTGAATCCAACTTACCACTATAATCCGATGGATTGAAATTTGGTTTAGTATTTACTCTAGTTAGCTCTCTTATGAACCTCTCTTCTTCCTGATCAAGTCCAAGTTGATTTTCTCTTTCCCTTTCTTCCCATTCTTCTACCTCTTCATCACTCACATCATCAACTGGTCGACCTCTCCTTTGGGCCATTTCAACTGCTTCTAATCTTGCAACAATTCCTCTCAACATCTCCATTATAGCTGGGTCTACATTTTTTGCGTACTCCATTTCCTCTACCATTTCTTCTTCCTACCATATTTACATAAGTCCTCTGTAGCTATAGGTCAGATCCTCAATTTTCCACCCCAAAAAAAACTTCATTAGGACTCTGCAAGCTCTAACAATCTCTCACAGAATGAATCTCACTTTGATACCAATTTGGTGTAGTCACAGTAGGAGGGTCCTCAAAGAGAATAGGCTGGACCATGCAACAAGAGTTACACAACAAAAGCCACTTAGAATATGGAGGAAAATGTAGATTCAAACATTCATATTATTAGAAATTTCAATTACAAATTGGGCTCACAGGCCTGATACAACATGCTCGAAAATACAATATTCCTACATGCTCCTTAACATGAGCTAAAATTTTACATTTCAAATCCCATATTTATTTCTAACTATCTACTAACTACCCGCCCTAATGCTTGGTTACAATGATTTATATATCATATCTAGGGATCTAGAATCCTTTGCATCTACCAAATATTATTACAATCTTCGATGAAGGAAAATGTAACATGTGCATGAAATAGGTTGGCCTTAAATTTGAATTTCTCCTCAGTGGGTGCATAGGATGAAGTGTGGAATAAAATTAAGGTCGGTGACACTTCACAAAACAATTCAAATCACGCCACAAGGATCTGCAAGTTATGGGAAGGATCCACAAGAGACAAAACTATCTGTAAGGTTTGAAACTATTCTGGTGCTCTATTCTAGAAAATCACTTAATCTAGAAGCAATAAATTTCCGAAAAAAGATCCAATCACCCTAAAATCTTGGAATAAGAGAAAATGAACATGTACATGATGAAATGATGAATCTGCCAACTTGAACTGAAGAAGAAATAAACTGAAATGAAAATGTTTTTGGTTGATGTAGGATTGCAAAGACCCAAGGATGCTCTTGCATCAATAATAGCCTCCTATCTTAAATTTTACCTCACATTATTCACTAATCAAAATATTTTTTTTATCTTGTACCCATGCCATCTAATATGGATTTGAGTTCTTCTTCCTTTCTAGCTGCAATTTTCCTACCATTTCATCAGACACAATATTGTCTATGCTTCTAGTATCAATAATGACATTCCATACCTTTCCTTCACACTTGCATCTTGTCATAAACAAACTTCTCCTTTGAATGGATTTATCATCTTCATTTAATAGTGTTCTCCTAGCCATTAAAGTTTCACCATCTTCTGCTTATTCAGAATGTGATGATCTTGCATCTTCTCTATTCACATTTGCTACTGTAACGCCCCGCCGTGTGAACCCCAGAGGACAATTACACAATAATTATAGCACAATTTTTTTTATTTTTATTTTTTTAAAGTTAACATAACATACATGTAATACACATTAAGCCATGACATAAATTTCATGTAAGTAGATTCACTAACACATACATCCCTTGGGGTACACAACGAGTCATTACGAGTCTAATATCCACATGACGACAATAAGGAATAAAATCCAAAGATATAAAGTAAACATTAACAAATATAACACATACATGAAAAATTCATTGATAAGAAACCATCTGTATATGCAATTACAACATATGCATGATTATCTTAACACATTGAACAACAACTGTCATAGCCAATATCCACACCAAGTTTAACATTTCATTACAGTACAATGTTTAAGAAGTATAATGATACAAAAGTATTTCCAACAAGAATCTTGATACAAAAGAATAGATAAATACACAGTATCATAACTGGCTCCAAGACAAATACAACTCTGGAGTCGCTGCAACAGCACCAATCCACACCTCTCGATCCTTGACTGGGGACCCAATGGGGTACTTAGCACGTTCCACCCGACCATGTGAGTCTGAAGACCCACCCCCCCTGTGCTAGGAGCTGACAAGAAAGAGACCTCAACCAAGAACATCCAAACACAGAACCACAAGACTCAACATCATACAAGAGTAATATGAAACCCGATGATAGTCACAACATCAATTAAACCGTGACCAGAAAACATGACATCCGAATCATTTCACAATAGTGATAAACCACTTCAACAACATATTAACAGTAAAACAAATATCATAACATCAATAAATTGTTATAACAACAATAACCCACTTTCGAATCACAACAACAATGATACATTTTCAAGCATAAAATCACTCCTGAATGTCACAACAATAAGCCACAAAACTTAACATCAATAAATATCAAGTCATAAAATCAAAAGACTGCTTCCAAAGGATATCAATAAAACAACTCAAAAGGGACTGCTAGAGGAGAGTGTCATCGCATGGCTTAACATGGATTCTCCAGACTACCTATTGCAAGGTGTCACCTCCATCTACTGACAGATTATCTAGACAACCAAGCGCTAGGAGCCGCCTCCATCTATGGTTATCCAGGCTACCTATCTCAAGGAACCGCCCCATAGGGTTGCTCATGCGGAACCGTTAACCTTTCATGAAGACAAGGCAACGATCTTGCCAACCACGGCCTTCTCAATCCCCTTTAGCATGTGATAGCACTAAAAGGTGGATAAGGAATCAATTATCTTTTTAATGTGATTCTACCCACCCCCTAGTTAATTATTTAGGTTTTCACTTATTAATCACACTCTAACGAGGGCTATCCGGGTGCCCCTTTGTGCACCGACCACCCACTTAGAGCCACTCTCTCTCTAGACACTCAAAACATAAAAACTAAAGTCCAAGGGTTGTACAACATAAAAAGAACATTAGATCACAATAGAGAAACATGTGAGGCATTACCCATCTCGCTATAAATACATAATCAAAATCTCAACTATTCTCGTACAACCCTTTCAAAATCATGAAACCAATACACTTGCCACATCAAGGCACATAAAAGAGAGAACATCAATTGACAATCATCTCACGCCTCTGGAAGCCAAAAAGAATGAAAACCCCCAAACAAGGGTAAAATGAAGCAACACAAGTTTTTCCCCAATAATTCCAACACAAGGATAAAATTTCCCTCAAATATGAGATTAACTCCGAAAAGCCACACAAAGAAAGCTTCATCAAACCCCATCCACAAATCAATCAACTCTAAAACACAAATACAATCCATATATCAACAATGGTATCACCTCAAAAAAAAGAATCATAGAAGAAAATCAACCTTTAATTCAACACAATCACTCAACATCCAAAAGCCACCAATTAGGCATTCCCCGGGAGACCTCAATTTTCTCCTCTTGAGAACCCCTTACAATGGCACACAAAAATTACATTCATAAAATCAGCAACATGGCAATGACAACAATTATCTAATCACATTCTCAATTAAAAGAAACCAACCTACTCAAAAACAATTACAATCTCAAGGTTCTAATTAACTATCCATATAAGAACCTCATTTAATAGAAACTCAGATTGTCATAAAGACTAACTAACAATCCAAAAGAAATAATTAAGAATGAAACTCAATCCAAGGGACAATTTTAAAACTCATTTACATAATAACACTCAATTTCCAATGGTAACCATAGTTCTAATTTTCTAACTCCTATAAATAAATCATTTTTTGAATATAAACACATTAATTACAAGGTCTTAAAGATTAATCCCATATCTTATAAGCACCCTACTAAAGAATCATTACTAAAGAATCTCTATAAAACATAATTTCCGATTAATCCTATATACATACTCATACAAAAGGATAACTTTTGTTAGCATGTTCAAATAATAGATCATAAGGGACATTAAAATTATCACTAACAAGTCAAAGCAATAAACATCAGTAACACATTTATTATCTATTTGACTATAAGTCAACTAAGGACGAAGCCTCCATTCAAAGATAGCGTATTTCAGGGTAATATACTAATGTAACAGAAAAAAAATTAAAACATCCTTTCAACCATTTTACGAAATGCTTATTCTCTAAAGTGACGTTATCATTATCTCGCTTAATATTTTTACCTTTGTTATTTGTTAGTTTGAAATAAATAAGTAATCAAGCTTGTCTAACTTTATCTTCCTCACTTCACAAAGTTTAGCATACATTCATTTAATGTGTTATGAAATCATCTCTTGATATAGTAGTTGATATTTTTCATATAGCTTTTAGAGAGGGGATCATATATATATATATATATATATATATATATTTCAAGAAAACCCACTTATTTTAATACTAAGGCGATATATACATACACATAAAAGAAAATTCAACATTGTTTCCTAAGCTACAACGAATTAAGTGCATGCACAAAAATAGTTAGCATCATCTAACAAAACAACTCATCATACCTTATCTATAAAGTGGCGTAATTATTCTGGCAGATTTTACTCAAGGCTCTGATTTGCATAATGATAACCTCTTAAGATTTATCTATCGGTTACTAATAACACCTAACTCAAAATGGACTACTTTTGTTGCACACGCCCAGGACATAACAACGTGTTCAAGGCAAAGATTGACAGAGGCAGATTCAATATCTATTGTGGCAGAAAGAAAAGGATTCAATGTAAATTCTGAGGCAAACAAGACTCTTACCAGCAAACTTTACAAGGAATAAGACTCAATTCCAATACAGGGCGACGATGTGAGCTACCAAATCTAGCTGGTCAAGGCGAAGGTACAAAAGTGCTAAGGGTAGAGTAAACGTCAGGTAAGAGGGTGGCAAAAGAAAACGGACGCCAACAATTTACACAGTGAACACTTCACATTTTGGTCCCAAATCAAGTTACACATAGCACATCATGGAACAAGGAAATGGAGAAGTAAGCGGTGAAGTGCGAGTGTCAAGAGAATCCCAAAAGCTTTAGCAGTGTTGTGAGTGTCGTGAACCCACAGCCTAGGTAGGGTACAAGCGATTGTAGTCGCCATCAGCAGGTATCGGCGCTAATGACAACTCCAAGCTAACGTTAATTCTCTTAGATAGGTTGACAATGAAATCAGAGAGGCTAAATAATTTACTGCAACTTGTAAGTCCAAAATTTGCAGCTGTGAAAGGTGGTCAAGGATTCAGGGAGGCTATTTAATTCTGTACAGTGCCTCAACTCTATCTGCTGTAACTAAGACTGGTTGCTGAGTATATTAGAAAGTGAATATTGGAAATATCGCCATCTACTTGCATTATTATCAAATCTCTCATGTTATCCACAAGGCTGAAGAGAAGGAGAAAGGTGAGGTGCAAATACGTGACTTAAGAGAAGGAGAATTAATGTACAGCCTTTTCTTTTTGAACCATATTAGATGGCTACAAATTCTTTGTGAATAATATAAAATCCTCCATCAAAATTCCATGGAGCAATTTTAAAATATGAAGTTCCATATCGCTGGAATGCCTAAACTAAAATTCTCAGAAATAATGAGCTCAAAGACAGAAATTCATTTGTTGTGATGCAATGCAGAAAGAATAAACCTTTAATCAACTGTTGAAAAGTGTGATATCATATATTCCGTTTGCACTATATATATATATATATATATATATATATATATATATATTTTGTTCCATCATCTTTCTACACAGATACTTGGCAACGGTGACCAAAATAAGAATAGAAATATATGCAAATTTTATTGGCAGTAGGAAGAAACAATAACAGGCCAGCCGAAGGAAAAGAATAGTTTATGATGCGTTTGATTGTGCGATTTAAACAAAATGAAACATTTAAAATGGTCAGAATATTTGCACACCTTTTGAGATCTGGTTTGAGCTTGTTAACCCATCAGAGGCAGTAGGATTTACCAGTGCGAGGCAATAAACCCTTGACTCAAAAAGAACTCCAGTCGCGCGGCCCATACTTCCTCACATATTCCACCAATATCTCATCTTCTACTGCCATCCATGGTCCTTTCCTTACTACACTCTATCCTCCACCATTATTATTATTCCCTTTGCTATCGCTATTTATTCTAGCGCTTTCTTCAACACCGTTCATGACGCTCAGGAAGGGTTTACTAGAAATGGCTCCAAGCTTCTCTCGAAAATCAAGATTGCCCTAACCGGAGGGTTTTATAGATTGAAATGCATCTTTCCCTTTTTGCATTGGAATTTTCTTTGCAAACAAGAAATTTGGGATTAATTCTTGAAACAAAAGTTGACAGATTCCAAGTAAATCTTGCCTGATCTGCACCCCAAGCTTAATCAATCCCTCCGATAGTATCCTTTTATCCCTACAAGAGTAGCCTCTCTTCCCCCTTATTTTCTTTCTTGGTCAGTTACAAATCAAGAATGAATTCCTAACCTCTTGGTATCTCCCCCTTTCCTCCAGAATAATTCCTATTTATAATTTGTTTCCTGGTGTCTTTTCCACTCCCATCGGGAAACCGTTGCACTTCCAACAGTTACGATTGTATGCCAGCCACTACCCCTATTCATTATTTTATAATTGACTCCTTAGTATATGAACCAAATAGATCCACTATTAAATATTTAATAAATATTTAATAATTTAATCTTTCTTTTAGTTTGAATAAATATTTTCACCTTAATTTATTTAAACTTAAGTACAATTTTAATATTTAATCCTCTCTAATATTTTCTCACTTTTAAATTTATTAATTGAATTTAATCATTAAATGATAATTATCTTTCCTCATCTAATCCGATTACTTTAAATAACTAACTCCCAAAGATAATTCAATTAATGTTTATTAGTGAATCTAATTCTTTATTTAATTCGAGATAAAACAAGTAATCCTATAATTAAATTAACTTTATTAATCAAATTCAAGCATAATATTAGTGTTATCTCATAACCTTAAATAAAATTACCACATCATCATGACATTACCAACAACGACTTACTTGACATCAACGATGACTGAAACGGAGGGCACTACAGCTACCCTATTATAATTTTTAGTCCTTCTTCTTAGTCTTTCCTCTTCATGAGGACAGTCATATGCTCTGTGACCTTCTTCCCCACACTTAAAACAAGTTTCTCAAAAGGTTTCTCTTCCAAAACCTCTACCAGATCTTCCTCTACCTCTCTGATTTTGATCTCTTGACCCATGCAATTCTTCATTCCTATGTTTTTTACTTTTGCCTTGGCCTCCATTTTTTATAATTTTTTTGATCATAATCTTCTTCATATGCTCTTCTCTCAAGCTTACCTTCATGAATTTTTCCTCTTTGTTTGTTTTCAAATCTCTTGTTCATCCTTTCTTCAATCTTCAAGGCAATCTGGTAAGCATCTTCCATAGTCACAACTCGCACCAATGTCATCTCTTATATACTTGACCTCAAACCATTAAGGTATATTTCAACCTTCCCCTTAGTTTCCTCATAATGTCCAATTCTAATGAGTATTCTATGAAACTCTTTTGTGTACTCCTTTACTATCTTGCTTCCTTGCTTCAAGCTTTGCATCTTTTTAAGCAATTCCAGCTCATAGTCTACTAGAATGAATTTCATTTTCATTTTCTCTACCATTTTAACCCATCTTGTAATTTTATCTTTTCCTTTTCTTCCTCTTTTTAATTGAATTCCTCTCCACCAAATTGAAGCACGACCCTTCAATCTTGTCTTAGAAAATCTCACTCTATCTAGGTTTCCAATTTCTTCAAACTCAAAATACTCCTCCATTTCATTTATCCAATCTATGAGTTCCTCTAGATTCAAGCATCCATTGAAGGTAGGAACATAAATTTTTGGTCTCTTTCCCATTTTTTTAAAAGCCCTCAACAATGGGTCATTTGCAACTATTGCAATTTCCTCTCTTTTTCCAGTGTTTAGGCTAGCATTCTCTAAAGCTTCTTCTTCATCACTATCAAGTTCCCTTCTTTGTGAAAACCCTCTTCTTATCTCTTCTTGAAATGTCTATAATTGTCTCCTCAAAGCTCTAAAATAATTATCATGGACAAAATTTTCCACTTTTCCTCTTCCTCTACCTCTACCATGATGAGCTCCTCTCCCATCCATTTTCTCCAACACCCACAACACACAAATACTAGTGAAAACTACCTCTCTTCGACGGTCTGTTTACACACTCAAGATATTTTTTCTCTTATACCACTAATGTAGAGAGGATTTGATACTCTCAAAGCCCTCTCTAAAATCCTCAAACAATTGCTTAAACAGAAAAAGAAAAATTGCAATTTAAACTCAACAATTTCTTTGCACACGAAACCATTAAAATGCCCAATTCAAGAAATTTGATTACACATGAGTTTCATTCATCAATTGACTGATATAAATCAAATAAGCTTCTTAAAAAAATATTATATGAAAATTAAATACATTCAAATATAATATATGCTCAAATATGTGATCGATTCCAAATTGTCTCACTTCCTAACACCTCAAAACCACTTGCAACTCCTGTAGCTACAATTTGTTGATATGAAACTTCAATGGACTATTGTAAATTAGTCCCAACCTAAAAAAACACACCAAGAAAACATTCCCCATAGAATTCTACCCTTCCTCCACTCTACCTTCAAAAATCTCCCTCAAAACTTTTCTAACTTTTCTTGCTGAAGAATGGGTTTTTCCTGTTTACTCCTCCCTGTCATGAAATTAATTTTACATGCTTTATTTGGGCCTATTCAATATGGACCAACCCATGATGTTTCTACACATCAAATTCCAAAAAAAAAACAATTAAAACCATCTCTAGCATCCCACTAAAGATAGAAGTCTTTTTCAATTATTTTTCTCTCATTTTTGACTCTTGAAAAAGTAGAAAAATCAAAGCAAGTCCTGGGTGCCCACTTCCCAGTCCCTAATTTTTAGGTATCATTAAATGATTTTTAAAATCTCCACTTTCAAATCCCAACACCCTAATTTTCCTTTCAAATTTTTTTAATATAAATATTTTAAACTATTTTTTCGTTGCTTTTTCTCCCACAAGTCAACTTGACAATGTGCAGAGGGAAATTAATTTGTCAAGTTTAATTATTCAAATATATGTCATTTACCATCTTCAAATTGAATTCCAAACCAAAATTTACTCACCAAAAAATTGAAAAATTTATCAATAAAAAATTAAAATTCTACTTGATACAGGATTGCCAATTTGCCATGGATGCTCCTGCATCAAATTTCATTCCTCAGAAGGTGTTGAATATATAGTTTATTTCTTAAAGTGATTTAAATGAATTGGTCTTTGAAATGATTCCCTATGTGTTGAATCTTGCATTTGATATTTAGGAATTTTCTTGATATTGGGTTTTCCTTTACTGCTTTCTGGTTAAAAGCATACATGATATTTTATTTTCTCATTTAAATTCATTGAACCTCTAGTGAGGGAGTTGTACCTTGATAAAATTTAGAGAATATTTGTTCTTGTTTAAGAATGAAATATTCAAAGTTGTTGGTTCATTTGAAACCTTTTGGGCACATAGTTATACCATACCAAGGTGTCCAATCTGTTAGCCAATAGATTTTTGGCGACTTTGCTAGGGAGATTTGGTTTGCTTTGTCCGGGTATAGTACATAGATAATTCAATTAATCCTGGATAACCAGAGATTTACTAGGGTGCAAAGGAGTAGGGGAATTTTTTATTCCATTTTTGAAACCTTGCAAAGAAGTAATTTTTCCTATATTATCCCCTCTGGGTGAAGGGCTGGGGCTAGAAGTAGACCTACTTCATTGACTAGGACACCTTCAAATCACTCTATCTCCCAAGCACTTATTTTACATGGGATTGTTTTACCAGTTGTAGTAAATTTTCCCCTTAATATGGCTCATCAACAACTACCACAACCTGTTCCCTGGGGCACTGTTGTCGGTCCTTTGTAGTTAGGAAATAACCTACATGATTTAGCCAAGGGTTCTCACAAGAACTTGCCTAAATTATGAGGGGATGGAAACATTTCACTAAAGGAACACATTGATGCTTTATTCACTGTGTGTGGTGTACTTGTTGTACAAGAAGATGTTTCCATTAGATTATTTTTAGAATCTTTAGTTGATGCAACAACTCAATGGTTTTATTAGTTACCTCATGGATGCATTACTAATTGGGCCACAATGCATAATAAAATTGAGGTGAGATTCAAAAGCATGGATGATGACTTGACTTTAATAGCACAAGTTAATCAGATGAAGAAAGAACCAGGTGAGTCCATGAGAGACTTTGTGGCTAAGTTCAACAAGATTGTGAATCGAATTATAGTTGCTAAGAGACCTTCCCTAGAAATGCAAAAATATTTCTTCATAAATTTGCAACACCCTAATATTTGTCTCCTCTTAAAGAGACAATCGATAAATACTCTTGAAGCTACGCAGGTGTTGGCAGTTGAGCTGGAAGATGATTTTATCTCAGTGGGTAAATATAAGAAGGATTTTCAAATGAACAAAGCACCTCCAACTACTTACTCTGTTCCTATGATCCAAATATTATCTAATGATGTGATTTCTCTCAAGAGGAAAATGTTGAAAGGTAACTAGCCCTATCAGGACATTCCTAGGAGAACAAATTTTTAACCAAGGAACAAAATGCTGCCCTTTCCTCCAACTCAATAGAGGTTAGCGATCGAGGCTCCTTCTACAAAAAACAACAATAATATGTGTGTTTTTAACCTAACATTAGATCATACTGGTGCTGATTTTCTTGAGATGAATAGGTTTATGCAATTGACCACCACCAAGGAGGTTATTAAAGAAGTCACATAAGAAGGTTCTTCATCTAATCAATATGGTGACTCTGTAAATGGATATTTGGAATTTGAAATTTATGATGATAGAGGAGGAGATGTTTAGATCACTCTGGATGATGCTACATGTGCCGTTATTACCCAAAGTCAGCAACATTCTGATAAAAAAAGGTACTCCAAATCCTCCTAAAGTCTTACTTACATGAGCTAGTGCAACTTCAAAAGGTGGAAATTCCTCACAAAGTGTAGTTGATAACTCTTCTAAAAACCTGATTTTAGCACCCATCAAAGACTCAACAAGCACCTTTGATATTGTAGAGTTTTGCAAAAATTCTAAAATGCAAATTTCCCAAGCAGAATATTTAAGGATGAATCCTAAGGAATTAGATAGATTAATTGAATATGTTAGGCCAGGTAATTTTGAATCTCATGCACACTTGGACAAAGGAATGGTTAGTTCTTAGGGTTTGGCTATCGACATTGCATCCAATAGTAAGAAACCTTCTCTGTCCATCCCTGATGCAAAGCCTAACCCATTTTATGTATCACTATTTGTGAATGGATTCAAAGTAAATAACTGCATCATCAACTTAGGTGCTTCTAACAATGACATGCCCACATAGATTTTAAAAGCCTTGGGGCTTGAGATGACTAGAAATTTTAGGAAGTGTTACTTTATGGATTCAAAACAAATTCATCTGCCTGAGAAAATTAAAGACGCTCAAGTTGCACTTGGAGCTTATCCAAGTAAGTGGCTCAAACTCACCATCTTGGTCGCAAAAATACCAACTAGTTATGGTATGCTTCTAAGCAGGAGATTTTGCGAAGACTTAGGAGGAGAAATACAATTAGATTGGTCATATGCCATTATACCAATTGGCAAAGAGAAGGTGCACTTGGAGCCTGAATCTAAAGCTAAGATAATGGTGCTTAAGTCAGAAGACCCTAAGGCACAAATTCTATATGAGGAGAATGAGTTTAGGAATTCAATGCTTTACTCAAAAGAGGACAAAGGAGATAATTTACATGTTCCAGATTTAGGACTTGAACTGTGGATGATGGAATTTGATGGAAGTTGTTCCAATGCTAGATCCAGAGTAGGAGTTGTTCTTATCTCTCCTTTGGGTGAGCAATTTCCTTTTTCCTATAAGTTGCAATTTATGAATACAAACAATACAATTGAATATGAGGCCCCTTTTTTAGGGTTAATTGAAGCTAAAGGTATGGGAACTAAGTTTCTTAAAGTTTTAGGGGATGAAAAACTAATTATTAAACAAGTATGAAATACTTTCACTATTAAAAATGAAAGGTTGAAACATTATCAAAATTGATTCTATACGGCCATAGAAAGTTTTGATGCCTTCTCAATAGAAGTTGTTCCTAGATAACTTAATTCCAAGGTTGATTCACTAGCAGTCTCCACCTCTTTGTTGCTTCCACATCCTGAATTCAAAAAAATCCTTACAAAATCAAATTGATTTATAGGCCAAGAGTTCTAGATAATGTTGATCATTGGCAGGTTTTTGATGATGACAAGAAGATTCAAGCCTTCATAGAGAATGTCGAAGCATTTCTTAGGTCTTCTTCGATGCAGGAGACAATGAATGTAAGGAATTTTGTTCTAGAAAAATGGGTGGCCTCAAGGATGAAATTATTCCATTAAAGGGTAAAAAAATACCCAAGGGGTGAGTTTCCCTTGAATATTTATTTGATCATCATGACCACTCCATAAAGAAAAAGATGAGCTAAACTACCAACCACTCTGGTGAATTCGAAGCAGCCAATATTGGAGATCCTGGCTCTCCTAAAATGGTTTATATTGGAAAATGTTGCTCATCTGAAGAAAAGGAAAGTTGATAGCTCTGTTTATCAAGTATAAAGAAGTTTTTGCTTGGTGTTATGACGACCTAAAGAACTTCATGAATGGAAAATTCCAACACCACATCCCACTAAAGGAAAGAAAGGTTGATTTCAGGAAAAAGCAGAGAAACTATAACCCCAAAGTCACTGATGCAATTTTTAGAGAAATTGACAAGATGATGAAGGCCTGGAATATATATCCCATACATCATTCAACTTGGGTGGTGAATATTGTTCTAGTTCACAAGAAAAATGGGGAAATTTGGATATGCGTCAATTTCAGGAATTTAAACCAAGCCTCGTTGAAAGATAACTATCCCATTCCTAATATGGATCATATCCTGCAAGTAGTTGTAGGTTCAAAAATGATGTCTATGTTGGATGGTTTCTCTGGTTATAACTAGATTAGTGTGGTTGAAGAGGATCAACATAAAATGGAATTTACCATGCCCTAGGGAACCTTTGCTTATAATTAGATGCCATCTAGGCTTATCAATGTAGGAGCGACATTTCAAGGAGCTATGGACCTATCCTTTGGTGATCTTTGAAACAAGATCATAGTCATATATCTTGATGATTTAATAGTGTTCTACAAGAATAGGAAAGATCACATACAAGATCTAGAGCAAATTCTATGGAGATGTAAAGAACATGGTATTTCTCTTAATCCCAAGAATTTCATTTTTTCCATCACTAAAGGTAAACTCCTGGGTCATATTGTGTCCAAAGAAGGTGTGAGAATAGACCCAAAAAGAGTAAAGGCTATCTTGCAATTAAGCCTCCCTTTGAGCCGAACTGGTGTGAAGTCTTTTTTTGGCCAGGTAAATTTCTTGAGGAAATTTGTTCTAGACTTCTCTGAAATCACCAAACACATTGCAGGAATGATGAAAGAAAAACAAGCCTTTACATGGAATGAGGTTGGGAAGCAGGCATTCAAAGATATTAAAGAGGCAATTTCTCAAGCTCCTACCCTAGTTAGTCCTAATTTTAGGAAAGGTTTCATTATCTATTGCTATGATTTATAAAATACTACGTCTATTGTGTTGTTGCAAGAGAAAAAAGATAATGTTCATGCACCTATTTCCTTTATGAGAAAACCATTAAAGAAACATGAGCTAAACTATTCTCAAATCAAGAAGCATGTGTTTACAGTAGTCAGGGAAGTTAAGCAATTTTTCTTTTATATCTTGCATTCACACTTAATTGTGTATGTACCAGACCTTGTTGTTAAGAGCATCCTAACTCAATAGGATATTGATTGCAATAGGAGGGGTAACTGGATAGCGAAAGTGCACGAGTATGATTTGGACCTTAAGCCTACAAAGTTAGTTAGAGGAAGAGGCCTCTATAAATTGATGGCAAAAGACCCAAAGGAGGTAGAAGAAGATGAAAATTTACCCTTTGTCTTAACTGTAGGCTTACAAGATGAGTGGTTCTTAGACATAGCCCACTTTCTCACCCATGGGGAATGTCCTCAACACCTCTTAGGTAAACATAAAAGAAAATTGAAATTGAAAGAAGCCAAATATGTCATTTGGAATGACACTTTATACAAGCGCAACTTAGATGGGACATTTTTGAAGTGTGTGGATAAAAGCTGGTAGGAAAGGTTGCTTACCATTTTCCACAATCAAGCCTATGGAGGTCATTTTCTTCCCTTGTGACTACTTTTAAGATCATAAGACATGGTTATTACTAGCCCGAGATGTTCAAAGATGCTTATCATTAGGTTGCTAGGTGTGAAAAATGTAAGTTGTTTGCAAGAAGACCTCAATTGGTAGCTTTATGACTAAGTCCTACAGTAATTGATAGGAAAATTCAGCAATGGGGTCTCGACTTCATAGGGCCAATCAGTCCACCATCTAGTGGAGGTCATACTCACATCATCACAACCATAGATTATTTCACCAAATGGGTGGAAGCAATCCTAGTTAAAAGAATCAATTTCGAAGTAGTTTGTAATTTCATTAAGGAAAACGTTCTAGTTAGGTATGGAGTCCCTCACAAGTTAGTTACTGGGAATCCAATTAGTTTTTCCTCTAGTGAGATTTCACTCTTTTGTTATGATTACGGGATCTCCCTATCTCATTCACCTGAGTATTATCCTCAAAGAAATGGTCAAGTCGAGTCCTGTAACAAGAATTTGATAAACATTATCAAGAAGTTAGTCAATGAAAACCAGAGAGATTGGCATAAAAGGTTGTACAAAGCTTTATGGGTAGACAAAAAACTCCTAAGAAGGTCATTGGAATGAATCCTTTTGAATTCGTATATGGGTTAGAAAGTGCACTTCCCCTCTCACTGGAATTATCAGCTTGCAAATTGTAGACTACTTTTGAAGATTTTGAATTTAGTGATGCCTTGGAGAAAAGAATTATATATCTGACCAAGATCCTGGAGGAGTGAGAGGATACAACTGATAAGATAACCATACATCAAGAAAACATTAAAAATATTTTCAATAGGAAAGCTAGGTCCAAGAAATTTATGATTGGGGATTTAGTTTTGCTTTGGGATAAGTGTAGGGAATCTAAGGGTGCACATGAAAAGTTTGATTCACTCTGGATCAGTCCTTTTAAAATCACTCATGAGTACTGGCCTAACACCTTTCACCTTGCATACCTTGATGGAACCCCCTTTCCTATTCTATATAATTGATAGGACTTGAAACTCTACTAGCTTTGATTGATCCAGAGGTTCCTTTCTATACAAGGTTAGTTTACGGTTTTTTTTTGTTTTGTTTTGTTTTGTTTTGTTTTATTTCCTAAGTGCTTTAGAGGGTTTCTTATCTCTAATGACTCTGTTTCCCAATGGATAAGGCATTGTTCATACTAAGCTAGGTCTGGGTTCATTGCTTCATCCTTGTCAGTCTTTGTCCCCAGTTAGAGCCACTATTACCCCTCATTTTATTTTGGTCCATGGGAGTCCTTTGTTTACTTAGAATCGGCTCAGTCTTACTTAGGCGATGTTTTTTTTAGCCATGCGAACTTGCATGGTGTTTTATTTGCATAACCCCCTGCTTTTCTGCTTGAGCTACTTTTCCTCATTCAGGTGGTGCCTTTTAAAGTTCATTGAGCTTTCCTTCTCACTGCATGATAATTTTTAGTGAAGCGGCATATTGACATGATATTCAAACTTAGGAAGTGTTTTATGAAGATCATTGAACTCTCCACTTTGCCACTTATAGATGTTTATTTTCAAATTTTGAGAGATGTTTGTGATGAAAAGAGTGAAGTGACAACTACCACGTGTCGAGGAGAAATTGAAGATATTAAATGCTCATCTACCCTCATATTTTTTCTAAAAGGTTTTAAGAAAGTTTCAAGGCTAAACAAGCATTTTCTTTGTGATGAGGTTCTTTGAGGATGAGTCAGATGAGATGCAAAATTCCAACTATAGAATTTTCCATTGAAGGTTTTATAGTATCCACTTGTTTCAGATTGCTTTCCTGGAATATTTTTGTTTGCATTTCAGAAATTTTTATATAGCTTGAGCTATAAATTCTCATACATAGCAAGGGTTAAGTATGTTGGTTATGAAAATGTGTCCAGGCTAACTTATGAGGGACCAAAAATTGGAGATACCCATCTAGGTCCTGTGAGTTTGGATGAGATAAGGAGTAAATTCAATAAGCCAAATCTGCCACCCATCACTGCATGAATAATTTATAGCGGGTTAGTCGAAGCTACCACATTTCCTTTAGTAGTGAAATTCCCTAAACTCATCTTAGAATGCATTAGGAACTATAATTCACAAACACGAGAGGTTAGGACATAAGATAATCAACTAGTTCTGAAAGTCCATAGGTCCACCTTCGTGTCTTCCTTGAGCATCCCAGAAAAGGATGAATATTCACCTATGAATATGAAAAATTCTCAAATTGAATTCTTTGCAAAGAAGGGTTCTACAGGAATGGAATGGAAAAATATTGGTTGGCCAAGCCTAAAAGGGGTAAGTCTCGATTTCGTCGAAAGTTGCACATAACTCATTTTGTGGAGGAAGTGGCTAACATTGTAGTGTTATTACATAGGGTAAGGGGAAATGAAGACGTTCATGGATTTGAGGAATGGATGTATTTATTCATACAAATTATGTTATGCAAAGATCAATTTCTATATTGGGTGGAAATTATTAGCGATCGCCTGCATGAGTTGATGAATTTCTTTACCCTTAGCAGGTTCTTCTACATGTCTTCATACTTGATATACACCATCACCAACACAAGACCTTGGCCTGGATTAAGACCAACTAACTTACCTCCAGAGAAAGTACCCATCTATGATTATTTTGATAAGCTACAACTTCATAAAAGCTTTCAATATTTCAAGAGAATAACTAATACTTTTTCTATGAGGATGGTTAGGGTGTTAAAGGGACTTCCTGCAATGCGGTTATCATTTGAAGCAATCCAATTTGTAGACTTCTATGGCAGTCATTCCATTCAATTTCAGAGATTCTCTTACATTAGGGTTGGTGGATATGATGGATTTTCAATCAAATTTCCTAAATATCATTAGGATAAGTGGGTGCTCATTGAAGTAAGCAAGTAGTTGGCTAATGTAAACAGGTTGTGCCAAGGTAGGAAAAGATTGGCAGTTCATTTTCCTTTTGGTTTTGGTTCTTATAGTTGTCAATCCATGTCTAATGCCCTAAATATTGAAGTGGAAGAGTTTAAGTATAATATGCATTCATATGAGGAACAATTTCCTTTTAATTCAAAGGATTATACTAAGAATAATTTGAAGCTAAGCCCTAATTTATTTCATTAACCTACCCTTCAGGATTTTTGAGTTGACTATTTTGATAAGTATGAAGTCAAGAAAAGGAGTTGGATGAGGTTGCTAATGGAACATATTATCATTTATGACTTAAAATGGGATCTACAGAGTATTGTGGAGGATGGGTTTGACATGGTAGACCCAATCTATATTGAGCTAATAGAAAATTGACCTATCCCTACATGGATTGGAGTGGTAGGGAGAAAGAGAGTATTGATTAAGCAAGGATTGTCAATGTCTTGAATAGAACAGTCCCATCCTCAAACCAGATCTAAGGAGTCACGACCTACTGAGGGAACTTCCCAAGCTTCTACAAGTAGCCAATTAATTGGTGATACCTCCCAGTATTACCGTTAGGGGCTTAAGGAGATGGTGGAAAAGATCCACTAGACAAAAATGTGTTTTCAAAAACTTGTGGAGAGGATATTCTTAACTCGCCAACTTTGAAAAAAGAGAATGAAGGAGAAGAGGAAGAAGAGGGTTTGGAAACTTTGAATGCCAACTCAATTTCTTGACCATAACTCTCAAATCCAATCTCAAACCCACTTCTCAATAGGAATTCCAAATGCCCATTAAAGTGTTCTTCAACATATCTAGCTTCCACATAAGGTTGTTTCAGACCTTCATGCCCTAAAAAGGATTGGTACGTTGAACAGGGGTTCAAATAACACTCTTTTACAAAGAAAAATCACTCTAAACTTTCTCCCAAGCCTAATAATTTATTGATAGAGTCTTAATAGACCACAAAAACTTAGATTCTGCAACTTTTAACTAGAGAAATGTCCTCCAAGACACCTAAACACCAAACCCTCCTTTTAGACTAGTTTGGAAGGGGTTTATTGAAAATCACTACTCTAGGCTTCTACCTGGCCAACCAAGACCTCAAACACCTCTAAATATTTCTTCCCATGCTTAATCAACCTTTACAAAAAATTTCCCCAAGATTTTTCAACCCTTACCAACCTTTAACCACTAAATTTCACCAAAATTCAATAAATTTGACTACTAGGGCATCTCATAAAATCCCTTAAATGGCCACCCTTTCTCTTGAAACCTCATAGTCACCTAAACCTACCATAGACCACCCATTCCACCAAGTTATAGAAAAATCTAATGCTAGAATGGGTGTTAATCCATTTTTGAATGCTTACAAAACCTCAAACTAACTGTACAAACCCGCCTACTGTAGAATTGCAATAAAAGACTTGAATCTTTATGAAAATTAATAAAAATATAACCAAAACAATTCTACTTCATGCCACCATTGAATTTAATAACTTTTGGTCTAGTATGCTCCTATACAGGAAAGTACAATAGCTTATAACAATAATATTCAAAGAAACACACAAAATTTCAAGAGAAAAACAAAGGATTTTATTGTTTGATCTTCTCAAATCAATTCAAGAACCCTTGTTCGAGCCTTTCAAGGCCTTTTAAAAAAAAATTAACAAAATAAAATGACTCCAACTGAATTTTAAACTTCCTTGATTGTTGGCATTCCAAATGTTGCATTTTTTGCAATTTTTCAACATGACATTTTACAAAATTGCAAAATATGACCAAGTAAACTTTAAACCAACCAAAATGACTCAATTACATTTAGCATGGTCTATTATGACCTTATTAGACTCAAAAAATACTCAACACACCAAAAATCAACCTAAGACCAACATATGACCTCATTTTCATGATTTGTCATGGTGCCCCTGCACCATACACCCGAACTGAAAAAGATTCCAAGTCCCTTGGAAATTGATTTACAGCTTGTCCAAATTTTATCACTTCATGTCCCTAACCTCGTAAAGCTATTTCATCTAAAAATCCTTTCCACTGTATCAGGTACTGTAGGTTTGAATCATTCTTTGTCCCCTTGAACTATTTACCACCTAAGCATTGCTCCATTTTTGCAAACTGACTTGACAGATGTTCTCTTACCTTTCCATCACTTGAAATTGATGTGTATCTTTCCTTTTCATCTACAAACAATCCTTTTCCAACTTTATCTTTGAATATCCACTCTTTCCCTCTTACTGCATACTCAAGCTTACCCCTTTGTCTTTTCCTTTCACCTTGTGTCATTCCATCTTTTTCCCTTATCACTCTCACCAGATTCTCTACCCCAAATACTATTGTGTTATCAGGTTTACTAACCCCTGTACTGACTGAAACTAACTTCCCTTTAACATCTCTTGACCTTCTTTGTATTAGACCTTGACACCAAACCATTATTTTTCCTTCCTTCTAACTATGCATCATCCTTCAAATTCACTATCTTAATATCTTCAATCCTTGAATTGGTTGCACACTTTTCATTCTTGTTTTCCTCTAGCTGCAGAAACTCTTTTTTTCCCATCATGGTCACTTTTTATGCCTTACCTTGTTCCTTAACATCCTCAATCAATGGAGTCAATGTAAAAGCATTCCCATCCTTCTCAATTTGATATGTGTTGTGTCTTCCATCATAAATAGCATGTCTATCAAACTGCCATGGTCTTCCAAGTAACAAATGACAACAACTCATTGGAAAAACATCACAAAGAACCTTGTCCCTATAGCCATCGATGTTGAATTCAACTAAAGCTTGTTCATTAACCAAAATGGACTAATCAACATTCAACCAAGATATCTTATAGGGTGTTTCATGAGGAATTTTCTCCAATTTCAATTTATCTACCATTTCATTTGAAACCATATTGTTAGTGCTCCTTGAATCTACTACAACTTTCCATACCTTACCTTTGCATTTGCATGTGGTCTTGAACAATGTCCTCCTTTGAGTTATCTCCTTCTCCTTGGATTATTTTAGGAGTTGTCTTCTCACCATCAATGATTCTCCCACTTCTAGAGCAACAAGTTGACTAGGGTAGTTTACACTTTCACATTCATCCTCTTGCACCAACTAATTCCTTCTTTCACCTCCATGGGAACTAGATGCTTTTCCTTCATTACACTGCCATGCTTGATGTCCAAATTTGTTGCATTGATAGCATCTACTTGTGAATGTATTGGAACCTCTTCCTTGTCCACCAAATCTGCCCCTAAAGCCTGATCTTCCACCTCTAAATCCACCTATGTGATGAACAACTTGTTCTTGCACCTTGCTTGAGTTTCCTTGACTTTCTTGTGACTGCCTTGGAGTAGTAAATGTGCCTCTTCCTCTTGAATTGCTGCCTCTACCTCTTTTTTCTTTTTCTTGCCTTCTTTTGAGTTTCTCTCCAGCCCTTATTTCCATTTGGTAGCACTCTTCAATCATCCTTGGATTGTGAAAACTCAACTCATCTTGAATGTTGAACCTTATCCCATTGAGATATTTAGCCACCTTTTCTACGTCATCATCCCTGTGACCTGCTTTTATGGTCAAATTATAAAAATCATTAGTATAAGTTTTGACATCCATTTCCCTTTGTTTCAAATCTTGAAGCTTCTTAGATATTTGAATTGCATAATCAGTTGGTAAGAACTTACCTTTCAATTTGGCCACCATTTTGTCCCAAGAAACAATTTTTTCCTTACCTTTATTTCTCCTTTTAGCTTTTTCATAATCCCACAATACTAGTGCATGCCCCTTCAATTTGGTTTTTTCTATCTTCACCTTTTGTTCATTAGGTACATCCTCGCATTCAAAGTAATTGTCCAATGTTGCAATCCAATATAGAAATTCTTCATCATTAAGGTTACCTCCATACATAGGCAAATCAATCTTTACCTTTTTTTTTTCCTTTAACTGCCTTCAATAGCCTAGCCATCTTTTGTTCTTTAGGATCCAATTCTTCTTCCACATCTTCATACTCTTCTTCCTCTTCTTCCTCGGAGTCACTCTCATCGCCCACAACCATACCTCTTTTCTACCCTGTTTCAACACTTTCCAACCTTACTACCAACCTATTTTGTAGTTCCTTCAACTTCCTAATCTCTCACTCAATCTTCTCTTCTATTTCTTGCATCTTCCTAGCCATATTGTTAACCTTCAGAGGCATCATGTCCACTTTTCCTCACACCTTCTTTCCTTTCAAAAGATTAGACCTATGGTCTGATACTAATTGATGCAAAGTAGGGAGGCTTTTTACAAAACAACACAATTCTGATTGTCTCAACCAACTCTTTAATCCACAAAACCCTAACTAGGGTGATTTCTCATACAACTCTTCCAATTCCCTTATAAGTCTGCCAACTCAATTTATTGACCATAACTCTCAGATCCAATCTCAAACCTTCTTCTCAATAGGCATTCTAGATACCCATTAAATTTTTCTTCAACATATCTAACTTCCACATAAGGTTGTTTCAAACCTTCATGCCCTAAAAAGGATTGGTACACTGAACATGGGTTCAAATAGCCCTCTTTTACAAAGAAACATCACTCTAAACTTTCTCCCAAGCCTAAAAATTTATTGATAGAGTCCTAATAGACCATAAAACCTTAGATTCCACAACTTTTAACTAGAGAAATGTCCTCCAAGACACCTAAACACTGAACCCTCCTTTTAGACTAGTTTGGAAGGGGTTTATTGAAAATCACTACTCCAGGCTTCTACCCGGCCAACCAAGACCTCAAAAACATCTAAATATTTATTCCCATGCTTAATAAACCTTTACAAATTTCTTCCCAAGAGTTTTCAACCCTTACCAGTCTTTAACCACCAAATTTCACCAAAATTTAATAAATTTGACAACTAGGGCATCTCACAAAACCCCTTAAATGGCCACCCCTGCTCTTGAAACCTCATAGTAACCTAAACCTACCATAGACCACCCATTCCACCAAGTTACAAAAAATCCAATGGTGGAATGGGTGTTAATACATTTTTGAATGCTTACAAAACCTCAAACTAACTGTACAAACCCGCCTACTATAGAATTGCAATAAAAGACTTGAATATTTATGAAACTTAATAAAAATATAACCAAAACATTGATACTTCATGCCACCATTGAATTTAATAACTTTTGGGCTAGTATGCTCCTGTACGGGAAAGTACAATAGCCTGTAATAGTAATATTCAAAGAAACACATAGAATTTCAAGAGAAAAACAAAGGATTTTATTGTTTGATCTTATCAAATCAATTCACCAACCCTTCTTCAAGCCTTTCAAGGCCTTTAAAACTTGTTTCAACAAAATACAATGACTCCAACTGAATTTAAACTTCCATGACCGTTGGCATTCCAAATGTTGCATTCTTCCACTTTTTCATCATGACAACATTTTACAAAATTGCAAAATATGTCCAAGTAAACTCTCAACTGACCAAAATGACTCAATTACATTTAGCATGGTCTATTATGACCTTATTGGACTCACACAAGACTCAACACACAAAAACTCAACCTAATACCAACATATGACCTCATTTTCATGATTTGTCATGGTGCCCCTACACAAGATCTTGGCCCCCTACCAGAGACGGAGATGTTGAAATCTTTCAGGTGTCTATAGCCAAAATGATTGAATGATCAAAGAAGGACAAAGAAAGTAAGAATGAATTAAAGGCCCAGGTTTGAGACTTAACTAGATGTCTAAGATCAATTTTTGAAAGGAAGCTATGATTAAAATAAAAAAGTTGTCAAACCCTAAGTAAGGTTGTGGAGGAATGGAGTGAGTGTCTAAAAAAAAGGGGAGGCTTTGTTATTGTTGAATCTATGAAGTGTTTCAAGGAGAAAAATTATTTGAAGACTACTTTGGGGGAGGATATTGTTGTGTTTGAAAAAGAACAAAATTTATGGAACAATTATCAAACAAAATTGAAATTAATGTTAAGCTAGGAAATGGAGAAGTTGGTTGTAGAACAAATTATACCTAGTGCTTCAGACACCCATTGCTTGGTATGGAACAAGGGAGTGGAGTGGAAGTTGCAGATTGCTAAACATAGTTTGTAAAAACTTAGAGTAATCATTAACGAGTGCAATATTGTTTTAGAAGAAGCTCTAGGTACTTTGGTGGCTCTATGGTTACTACAGAATAAAGGTGAGATTGGAAACAACATAAACATCAAGAGTTTGATAGATAGTTTCAAGGGAATGGTCAAAGAAACACTTGATTCACCATCGCTTAATGCTAAGCATCTGAAGACGCTTAGCGAATTGCATTTGGCCACATCCCAAGCGAACAATCTCATGAAATTTTATGAACATTGTCTTGAGACAACTAAGGACAATCATCTGACATGGAAGGTGTGAATGAAAAATGTGACCATTCCTTAGCATAAAGAACTGTTACACATCCTCAAGACTTTTCAAGCCTTTTTAAAAAAACCTATGATGACTCCAGAAGCTAGAAATTAAGTGATGCAATCGTGATGGCTCAACTACTTTTATTTTATTTTTTTCCTTTTCAAATTTTGGTCGGTTATGGACTGCCATTACTAAGCCCAATACACTATCATCAATATCTTCACCTATGGAAGACATGAAGTCTAAAAAAAATTCATTTAGATATGTCCAACACATACCATGAACACCTCAAAACTACATGACAAGATTTTGCATAGCAGAGCAATGCGGACCACAAAACTATTCCTCTGATCACTAAATATGCACACTAGTAATTAGTCAATTCTCCAAAACATTTGGTCTTCTCTGGACCAATACTTATTATTTTCTACAATACGTTTCCATCATTGAAAACATCATACACCATCATGCTCATGTTGCCAACAATCTCCCCCTTTTTCATTGATGGCTCGACACACTCTTCCAAAACTACTCCCCCTTTGACATCAAGAGAAAAGGGTACCAAAAAGATACTTCTCTTCTATACTCAACACATTACGCCAAAAATATCCCCCTTAGAAAAATATTTACATCAAAGTGGCTCCCCCTAACAATGTTATCCACCAAAAATGATAAAACTTATATTGTAGCACCATCAACTACTTATGCATATGTACATTGAAATCACAAAATTACATATACAGAGAAAAAATGTATAAATTAACTAGTTGAGTAAAATACCATGATAAGAACCCTTTAGTTTTGCAAGGTGTGCCTACCAATCTTTCTTTGCAACCTCTCAATCCTTCTTAGCAAAGGCAAGCATGTGAAACTAATTTTCAAACTGAATATGAAGGTCATCTCCTTCTTATGGAGAACTAAGCATTATATTCATTTGCACCACCTTCTCAGCATTAGCTAAAACTCTAGTTAAAGGGGTAATCCTTGCACTTACCATATGTATAAGATGACCATACTACATTATTATTTTCTTTCTTTGTTGTTGTAGTAGAATGAATTGAACATGTAGGTTTTCAATGATAGCCCTTGTAGCTCCATTTGCATCTGGATCATATGCACTTGAGGCATGAGAAATTTGTGGCTCAATTGAGTCCATTTGATATTTGATGCTCCTAGTAGAAACTAGCCACTTTAAACAAAACTAAACCATTTTTTTACTTCATCCAAACACTTCTTGACATCCTCCAAGTTTCCTTGTAACTTGGTGTGTGTAGTACCACATTTATTAGAAAATTTTTCTAACCTCTTATCATTGACCTTATTTTCCATTTCCTTCTCAATATTTTCTTCCAAACCAATAGAATAATCCTTAAAATAATCAAGCAATAATTTTAATTTTTGCACCCTAGATAAGGAATCATCAATAGTTATTCTAGGAATACCTTCCTACAATACCTTCACTACTTCATCTACCAACTCTACACTCTTCTAATGAGTTTGCAAAATTTCCTTCCTAGCGGGGTATGGAATATATCACCAAGCTAAAATTTATACAAAGGGGAAATCTTATCCAGGTCCACTTGACCTTGTTGCATGGGAATCTGTAGGAGTTGTGCAAACACCATAGATTCAACCTGTAAATGCATGTCCAATAGAAATTTTAGTGAACCTCTAGAGGCTCTACAGGATTCATGACTAGTTTTTGCACTTTCTTCTTCATTTTCCTTACTCTTCTCCTTTTCTCCACTACCAAAACATTCTTTAATATTCTTCTCTACTTCTAGAGGAGGCAAAGTGTCTTCTTTTTGTGCCTCAGTCTTTTCTAGGACACCTTGCATGTCTTCTTTATTCTATTCAACATTTGTCTCCTTATCTCTGGAGGGGGGAAATTCAATTCATTTTGAGCTTCATTCTTCTTCAAGGAATCATTCTTATCTTCTTCCTTCTCTTCATCAACAATATTCTCCATAATTGGAGGGGTTTTATTAGTCAACATGTCTTCTTTCTACTCATGCTCATGCTCATGTTGTTCATTTACATGCTCATTGATTTCCATAAGAGATGTGTCCTATTGCATTTGACCTCCAATCTTTGAAGGATCTCCTAGCTCTTTAACAAGATCTTCAAATATTTACAGTCTCATTCCTCAACTTTTCAATATCTTCCTGAATCTCTTGCTATACAACTTGGACAACTTGAGTCTATCCTCATGAGACAGTGAGGGACCAATCTTCTCCAAGGAAAATGTCTTCATATTTTCATCCTTAGCAATTTCCTCTTGTCTCCTTGGATTCAACAAACCTTTTAGGTCATTTGGAAATTAATCCTCTATCTTATCTAGGCTAGTATCAAATGTCACCATGTATTTGACTATAGCCTCTTCAATTGTCTCCTTTGCTTCATCATTTTCATCTAGATACATTTCAAAAGTTTCCTTTAGCATAACAAACTCTACAATACTACTGAAACAATGCATCTAACTTCATAGGATTGTGCTTTTGGACCAAAGGGGTCTTCTCAAATTTCTTACCAGTCTTTTCTCTTAATTGAAAAACAAAAGCTTTCTTTTCCTTTTCTACTTCTCTTCACTTTCTGTATTCACTATATTAATTTTGTTTCTTTTTGAACTAGTCTCTTCCTAAGAGACACTATATTTCCTTTTCTAGACCAATTGGGTTCCTTTTTCTTCTTCATCATCTTCACAACTAATATTATTTTCTCTGGTTTCCTTTTCTTTCCTTCTCCTCTTGGGATACTTTTGTTGCACAATGGGGCTAGATGTATCTTTCTTCTTTGAACCACTTGCAAGATTTTTTCTGAAAGAGGAGTTCAGAAAGTCTTTGTAATTGTAGGTGGTGTGGGAAATGAGGTTCTACCTAACCTTCTTGACTTTTGTGGAGTCTTTAGAGGGGTAGAAGTACCTATAGATTTCTTCATAGGGGCTTCAGGGGCACCATAATCTCTCTCCAAATTAGCCTTCATCATCTCAACCTTTTCTACAACATCTTTCTTTTTATTCTCTACATTTACTATAATATTTTTCTCTTCATAGGTACCAAAACTATCTACTATTGGATATCTAGGTTTACTTAACATAATTTCTGCAAGACTTATGCATACAAACTCATCTACCTCATAAGGTAGTTCTGGAACCCAAAAAATTATGGGTTCAACTACTTCCATAAATTAGTGGTCTCTACTCACCATGAAAGTTATCTCATTCTTATATTTCTCAGCAACACTTACCAAAATCATGTATCGAGCTCTTGCACCTTGTCTTGAAAAGTTTTGAGGAATCTCCACAAGGTTGACTTTTGGGACTCAAAATCCAGAAACCTTCTTATGTGACCTCTTATTTGTACAAAAACAAGAATACTATTATCCCAATAACTTTCTTTGCTTCAAGAAACTCTTTAAGAAATTAAAATAATAAGCAAATAATTAGGGTACTATACAAGAAGGAGTACCTTGATTCTTTTTTCTTCTGTAGATTCTCCATCAGTTGTAGTATCAAGAGCTCCAAAAAATCTATGTTTTCACCTTCCTTCACCATTTGGTGAGCTGTGTGAATTGCAGTGGCTGAAACAAAGTTCTCTCTATTTGCATAGAATATCTTGTAACCTTTCACCATTGAAGCATACTTTATTGTCAAATCGTCAATTTCATTTACTGTTAGGGAACATTTGTTGAACTTTTCTTTGGTGAGTTTCATCACCACATCATTCTTCACAACCTTCAATACCATAACTGGTCCATTAGAGCACAAACTAGTTACAACCCTATTTGCATCTTTATTAATAATGTGTAGCATGTCCAACCACATGAATTTAACAAGAATTCTACTAACCACATACTTAAGCCACTCATCCTCATAACAAAATTTGGGGAAATTTTTTCATACATCCAATTTCTTCTTCGTTAGACTCTCATACTCTAATTTTATCTCAAAGTAAACTCTAGTCAACACCTTCTACCAATATCCTACCATCTGAACAAATAATCATACTCTTCCATCTTCGTATGAATGTAGACCCACACATCCTTTGTGTGCATTACATCACTTGAAACCATAGAGAATGCACCTTCAGGGTCTGTCTCCATAGATTTATACTAGTTCTTACTAAATTTAGGTCGTAGTCACTTGATCACATCAATCACTTGAGGAATAAACATTTTGAATCTTCATAGAACTAGGGTTTGTAAGAAACTGATAAATATCTTTTGAAATTCATAGGTAGGGTTTCAAAAAACACTTAAAAATTGCTTCAACACTTGTTTACTCTACTCTCCACTTCAAGTTCTCAATCACAAATGACTAGAAAACTCAAAATTAAATATAAACTCTTTTTCTAGTGACCTAATATACATTAATTGCAGTAGTGAAAAGTTAGGTCAAAAATATTGCAAACCCTTATTGTGTTGTCCTAGGCACCTTCAACCACTGCAATTTTTTTCAACAAGATATTTCACATCAAAGATACCACCAATAGATCAAGCACAAAAGCTAACTAGTATGCTGAAGATATCAATATCACATCCTTGGTGGGGGCTTTGAAAGTTTTATGTTAAAAACTTCCCTTGAGCCAAAGATCTCTATCTAGTTTTTGGAGGAAACAACTGCACTAGGAGATGACACAAACTCATTTTTTTGGCATATGGCTTCTAGTATTGTCATTGATGGCAACCTAAGTCATTATTCTGGTCAACAGATCAAGATTTTTTCATACTGGCAGGCAGAGTGAAGAACAAAGCATTACTGGAAGAGAGAATGAAGAACAGGGTATTCGGTTAGTATGCTAATCTGTATACTTCACCAGATTATCTTTTTGATTTGTGGATCTCGAGGAAGGTTTTTAAGTACCTCTATTATCTTATTGTTAAGTTTTTTGATGTTGCATTAATCGGTGTGTAAGTTAGGAGATCCGATAGGATGATTTTCCATTTATTAACTCTTAGTGGCCAACTTAGTGAATTTGGCATGTTGTAGATATTCAAGGTATAATTAATTAAGTTATCCTATGCTTGAACATTTTGTTTTGGGTCCTAGCTATGTTGTGGTAGACTTTGAAGGATGCACATTAAATATTATTTGAGGATTGAGCTGACTATTGGTGAATACTTCATATTTTGATGAAGTTGACATGAAGCGATTAAATTCTTGCTAGCGGATATATATAAAAGATCATTTGAAGAGAGAATGTGTGTCTCTATATGTGTGGTGTGTTCGAAGAGTTTTTGGAATATCAAAAGGGTTTCAAAGTGATTATGTACAATTTCATTTGTGCATGGAAGGATTTTTGCTATGCGAATGTTAGTAGAGCAAAGCGAAGTGCAAAATTAGGCAGAAGGTCCAGAATTTGATCTATGAACTTCACCGAAACTAAAACTAGGAATTTGTAGATGCTATCTTCTCAGTTCAACCTTTCGATGTAATTCAAATATTTTGTAAGGTAGCGAGCCTTCCTAATTTTGAGCAGTGTGCCTGAAAGCATGTGCATTCCCCTTTTCTTCATACTTTTAATAGAGTATAAATTGTGGATTAACCTCCACTGTGGTTTTTCCCCTAACAGGATTTCCATGTATAAATCTTAGTGTTATGGTGTTTTGATTGTTTCCTTCATGTGCTTGCATCTTTACTTTTGTATAAATGTTGTAAATGGTTTAAGATCTAGATTGTAATTTAAATATTGGTGAATATTGATTCACCCCCCCTCTCAGTGTTCCTTGAGTCCAATTGGTATCAGAGCTGAGCTCCTCTGCAGAAGTTTAACAGCTTCAGGTGGATCTTGGAATACAATGGACTTTGGTGGTCTTCAACAAAAAAATTTGGTGGCACTTGATGATCTTGATCAGTCTAAAGTAGAAGTCCTAGAATTGAAAGCAAATCTTGAGGATGCTGAAAAATTCATCCAGTCATTGAAGGATAAAATCAATGAGTCAAGAGAAAAGAGGAAGGAACTATGTGATCAGTTGAAGCATAAAGAGAGTAAATTCTTGGAAGATGTTCACTTGAATCAGACCCTAAAATAAATAACTAAAGAATGTGAAAATATTGCTAGAGATAATGCTACTCTAAAGCTTGAGATGGAATCTATGGTGATGAAGCTAACTAAGGAGATTGAAGAAAGGAAAAATAATTTGGCACAATCCTTAAAAGAAAGATCTAAAGAATGCAGTAGAGTTAATAGTGGATTCATTTAGCTGAAAATTGAATTGCAACAATCCAGAAATAATGAACAAGAGCTTGAAAGACAAATAGTTATTCTCATAGACGAACTCACTACTGTAAATGAATATAAGGAGAAGTTTAAGATCAGTTCTGCTAAGCTTGATGAGCTGACTAAAGGATAGAAGGATGCAAATGATTAGTGAGGTCTTGGATATGAAAAGGGGGAAAGCTTCAGATCTGAACATAAGGGTTCCAGACAAAGAAATTATATGAACAAAGGTAGAAGATATCCAATAAGACAACCTAATTCTCAAAGGTTTAATGGATATTGCTTTGCTTGTAATAAATTTGGTCATATGGCTGCTCAGTGTAGAAGTAAAATGAATTAAAGTAATCCATCATTCTCTAGTTAGTGTTTCAGTTGCAATAAGATTGGTCATAAGTCAATTGAATGCAGAAGTATGTCAAATAACTCTATCAATGTAAGAAGTGTTAAATACTACACCTGTGGAAGATTAGGACATATTGCTAGTCAATGCAGATCTAGAGGAAATCAATGGAACGAATGGTCTAGACAAAGAAATCTTGTATGTTACAATTGCAACAGATTTGGTCACATTGCAAGATTTTGTAGAAACAAAAACATGGATAGAAGAGGTATGGTATACAAAAACATAATTTCATAGAAAGATAATAAAGGAAAAGGGAAAATGATTGTGGAAGAAATAAGAGATTATATGAAGAAAACATAGATAAGAAAGAATGAATCTGATGAAGGAAATAAGCCCACACCAAAATCTGCTTCTGGTAATTCCTCTGGAAATTGATCTCAAGCCTTTGGCCTAAGGGGAGTTTTTCAAGAAAATCCTTTGTCCTCCTGTCAGTAGTTGGCACTAGAATGTAGGAAATTTTCAGTAGTTTTTCCAATATCTTATAAAAAATTTAGTGATCACTTGTGCAAAAATTTGAGAAGTGGAAGGTCCGCAGTTGAATCTTTCTTTCATTGTCTGAGATAACAGATATCCAAAACACCTAGGGAAAAACATTTAATGCAGTAAAAGGGTTAGGTGAGTGAGTTATAAAAGGGAATTTGGATCCCTTAATTTTCACCTTGCATCAAAGAAGAATAGAAGGAGAGCTTCTACAGTAGAATTTTGAAGGAATAAAAACAATTCAACAGTGAATTCATCAGGTATTTCAATTGCTTGTAGAATTCTTACTTAATTTGGTGTTCGGTAGAAATTTGTTCTGTACAAAAAGGAAAATGAAGTAAATCAAAGGAATGGTGAATTTAGATAAATATAGCAGTGAGAAGATTAGGGTTGTGAGAAATATGTTTCCGACCAATGAATTGAAATGGATTGAAGGTGCTAACACATAAGTTTGGACATTTGGAATGAATTTCCCTATTTTGATAACGTGGAAGTTGTTAGGTTTATCCTGAACAAATTGAATGATGAAAATCTAACTCTGGATAAACCCTATCACATTTCAAAAGAGGTGATTAGGAATCTAACTGGATTATGCAATGTTGGGGATATACTGAAAAATAAGTCAATTCGGGACAAAGAAGTTGAAACCCTAACCAAAGTAGCTGTAGATCAAAGGGCTTTGATAATTTCGACGATCAAGGATTTGATAACAAGGTACATTGCAAATGGAATTTCATACAAAATATTTTTTAGAGACAAGGAAGGCACAACTTCAGCAGGTGTAGTTTGCATTTCTCATAAAATGATAATGGAGGATCAAAAATTTGACCTATGTGGATTGCTAAAAGATCAATTGATGGAAAATGTGCAACTAACAAAGGAGGCAAATTACCCCTTCAGGTTTGGTACCTTGGTCATATGTCTTGTGATGTATTTTTGAATTGTTTGCCACAAATTAGTAATGTTGTATGGAAAGAGAATGAACCAGTTTGTAAACAGATTTTTGAACATTCTAATACTTTGGAAAATTGTAAGCAAGAGTATGCAAATTTCTTTAAAGAATTACTAGGGAAGTTTGGGGTAGTTGACATTTCTAGTATGGTAAAAGCACTTGAAGTTTGGTCTTCATCCGGTGAGATGGAGAGGAAAAATAAAAGAGCTAAAGAGACTATTTTCTGCACTCCTCTCGGACACATGGCTCCACAAGTTGAAGAGAAAGGTAAAGAACAGGTGGTTCTAGATATATCTGATGAGGAATCTGATGAGTACACCCCAAAGGAAGAACCAAAATCAATTGAACTAGATGTAGTAATGGAAGAAGGAATTAAATAAGAAAAAAATTTAGCTTAAGAAAAGATACTGCAGCTTGTTCAGGAGAAAGATGAGATGCTGAAAATTGCAGATATATGGTCTAATAGACCCTCATATGAGCAAGATCTGATTGAGAGAAAACTAAGTACTTATTTTGTGCACAACAATAACATTGGATTGGAGAATTTGTAGAATGTATTTCCTAAAGAGATGATTGAATTCATTTAAGAAATCATGGTTTATGAGTCCCAAGACAGGAAAGAGGGAGAAATAATTCTACATTTGAAAGAGCAGTTCAGGCTATCTCTTACCAAGTTGAAAAAAAATGAATGAGTTGAGGAAATGCATAAATACAATGAATAACATCTATAACTACTATCTTTTTTGGCCTCATGCAATTGGGAAATACAAAGTTAAGTTGGAGTAGATTGAAACTAAGATGAACAAAATTGGTTAGGATTATAACATGTTCCAGGATCAGGATGGTGCAGCCAAGAAAAGAATTCAAGAGTTGCATTCTGAGCATGCAAAAGTTCAATTTAGCAAAAACAACCTTGTGGAAACCTTTTGGAAAGTGAAGGATTTAACCAAATGCAGACTGGAGTAGTTAATTGAGGTTCTAAGGAAAGGGGAGAAATTAGAAGTGGCAATTAAAATTCCAAAATCTCTCATCAAAATTGTAAACCATACATTTGAGAACAACTTGATCTTAATCATTGGGATTTTAGTGGAAGCTTGGAAGAAATTTCTTTCATAAATGAAAGATAAGTACAAGATAATTTTTTGACTTTAATAGCAGTTGTAAAAATTTTGGATACATTTCAAAGGGGAGATCGAAAACGTGTTTTTCATTGATCTCAAAGGGGGAGAGAGAGCAGTGAAAAATTCCTTATCATTCTAAGGGGGATTTGTGTTTTGAAATTTTGAAATTTTGGACTTTGGCAATGAAATCATATTGGTTCCAACACTTAGTCATTTTTCACTAAGTGTTGCCATCAATGCCAAAGGGGGAGATTGTTGGAATATGGCTTCTATTGTTGTCATTGATGGCAACCTAAGTCATTATTCTGGTCCGTAGATCAGGATTTGTTCATACTGGTAGGCAGAGTGAAGAATATAGCATTACCAAAAGAGAGAATGAAGAATAGGGTATCCGGTTAGTATGTCGATCTATATACTTCACCGGATTATTTTTTTGAGTTGTGAATCTCAGGGAAGGTTGTTAAGTACCTCTATTATCATAATGTTAAGTTTTGTGATGTTGCATTAATCAGCGTGTAAGTTAGGAGATCCGACAGGATATTTTTCCATTTATTAACTCTCAGTGGTTGACTTAGTGAATTTGGCATGTTGTGGATATTCAAGGTATAATTAATTAAGGTATCCTATGCTTGAAGATGTTGTTTTGGGTCCTAGCTATGTCATGGCAGACTTTGAAGGATGTGCATTAAATATTATTTGAGGATTGAGCCAACTATTGGTGAATACTTCATATTTTGATGAAGTCGACATGAAGCGATTAAATTCTTGGTAGTGGATATATATAAAAGATCATTTGAAGAGCGAATGTGTGTCTCTATATGTGTGGTGTGTTCGAAGAGTTTTTGGAATATCAGAAGGGTTGCAGAGTGATTATGCACAGTTACATTTGTGCATGGAAGGATTTTTTATATGAGAATGTTAGCAGAGTAGAGTGAAGTGCAGAATTAGATAGAAGGTCCAGAATCTGATCTATGAGCTTCACCAAAACTGAAACCAGGAATTTTTAGATGATATCTTCTTAGTTCAACCTTTTTATGTAATTCAAATATTTTGTAAGGTAGTGAGCCTTCCTAATTTTGAGCAGTGAGCTCTAGGCAGTGTGCTTAAATGCATGTGCATTCCCCTTTTCTTCATACTTTTAATAGAGTATAAATTGTGGATTAACCTCCACTACAGTTTTTCCCCTAATAGTGTTTCCACGTAAAAATCTTGGTGTTATGGTGTTTTTATTGTTTCCTTCATGTGCTTGCATCTTTAATTTTGTATAAATGTTGTAAATGGTTTAAGATTTGGATTGTAATTTAAATATTGGTGAACATTGATTCACCCCCCCTCTCAGTGTTCCTTGAGTCCAACAAATTCTTCACCTCATTCTCTTTCTTTTTCTTCTAGATCTAGTTCATTTGCGTCTTCATCTCCATTAGATCAATCTTCATTGGATCAACCTTCTATAAAATAGAGGGTTTCACATTCTTGCTTTTGCAAAACTTAGCTGTGTATTGGCTTATTTATTTGTGACATATGAAAACTTTTTTCTGAATAAAATTACTTCTTGCCATTTTATATTTGCATTCAAAATCCTTGAGCCCTAGTCCATTGTATGTATAACAATAGCATTTGAATGATTGAAACATCATACCATTATTATAATCATTTATCATCTGACTTCTACATTTAGTAGCTTCATGACCAAATCTATTGCATGCATAGCACTAACTAAAAAATAATTGAACATTTTGATTCATTCTACTTCTACACTCTACTTCTCTATATCCAAATTTATTGCAAGAATAACAGTAAGTATTAAAAGATGAATACCTTTGTGTAGTTGGTTGTCTAGTAGGAGTCCTTTTAAAATCTCTCTTCTGGTTACAAACCTTTCTAATATTTCTCTTCTTATCTCCATTTTTCCTTTGTTCATCATTCTTCTTTTCAACATTGTTTTAAGTCTAACTTTCCTTTAAACTTTCTCCTCTTTCAAATCCTAAACCTTCTTTATGCTTATAAGTCTTTTGACTAGGAATCATTTCATCAATCAAGGTGGAGCTCTTCTTGAATTTGACTTCTTGTATCTTTTCTTTCTCAAAATCTATCCTCAAAGTCACAATCTCTTGTTCAACCTTTGAACATTCTATAGACTTATATTTCAATTTGGTATTCAAGCAGTCTTCAAATGTTTTTCCTTCTTCAACTTACACTTTTATACTAGTTATTGTATCATTTGATTGTATGAGCTGCTTATTTGTTTCCTTGAATATTTCTTTAAATTTCTTTATTTTCTTCCTTAACTAGTTCTTGATACACTCATCTACATCCTTAAGATTTTATTTCAAGTCTCTATTCTCACATTCTTCTTTATCCAGATCATCACTTGGGCTGGTTTGAGTTCTCCTTTCATATCAACTTCATAGTCTTCTTCAATAAACCCTTCAAGGATGATCTCTTCTAGATTGATAGGATACCTCCTAAGTGTCATGAATGTTCAACCTCCAAGATCTACCTTAGCCATTAATCCAATTGAAGGAGACTAGCTCTAATACCAATTGTTGAACACTTGTAATACTAAGAGGGGGGTGAGTCAGTATTCACTAAAATTCATTCACTTCATCAACTTAAACATGCATTCAAAGCATCTCATCAAACTTGAAGAAATAGAAAGGAAAAATTAAAGTATGCATCACATCAATAAACACAAGAACACTAGATTTACATGGAAAAAAATTGAAAGAAAAAAACCACGGTGAGGATTAGCTCACAATATATTATAATTGGTTACAATAGATTTACAGAATGGTGGACTCATTTTCCAAGGACTCACTATCTAAAAATAAAGTCTCACTTCCAAGGGCTCACTACCTAGAATAGAAAGAGATGGAAGAAAGGGTGGCACACTGCCAAGGATGAACTACTAACAATGCATCTATAACAAGTTGATGGCATAATTCCAATTAAGCTTCGAAAACTAACTTTACACACTTCATACTTCACCACTATCACCTTTCACACTTCACATTACATTATATCTCACACACACTCTTAATTACATCCAATACACTTCATCACACAATGAATTAACCTCATATATATACCAAAACCAACCAAAACATCAATTAGGTTGACCTAATTAGATAAAACATCCAACACAAAACTCCAACACACACTCTTTATAGAGGGAAAAAAAATGTGTACCTCACTAAAATAGGTCACCATGACCTATAATAACTCCCATGATTATGCTCTATACACAATTAATCTCCACATGACCCCAAAACCTTTAGCTCGACACTATTAATGAAGCAACAATTGAATGCACCAACTGTTCATTCACAAATCAACATACAAACCACCAAATCAATTGCAACTTGGAGTGCATATACTTCTGACACCTTCCAACTCTTCCTCAAAATTTCATAGCATAATATTCATCTACGGTGGAATGCAAAGAATTCCAACATGTAATTTGCACCTGTAACACTGCCATTACTAAGCCTGATACACTATCAACAATGTATACAAATGTAGAAGACATAAAGCCCAAAAACTTTGGATTTAGACACGTCCAACATATGCCATGAACACCTCAAAACTGCATGAAAATTTTGTGCATAGCAAATCAATGCAAACCACAAAATTGTTCCTCTAATCACTAAATATGCTCACTGGTACTTTGTTAATTCTCCAAAACACTCGGTCTTCTCTAGACCAATACTTCTACATTTCTACAATAGGTTTCCATCAATGACAATGTCACACACCATCCATACACCATCATGCTCATGTTTCCAACAATAAATTCCTTGATAAGGATCAAAGATATAACCTTGTTGGGGCTACAAATGCCTAACTAGCAATGAGGCAATGTCTATGTAGTTTAGAAGAGAAGATCAAATTGTGTAGCTCAATTATTGGTTTGTGATGACAAGTTTTAACAATTTTCAAGAAGGGTAAATAATACATGTGCAAATTTGGTATTTTAAATAATTTGATCTTATGCTTTGATGATTGGTTTCTTCTAACTAATCCATATTCATACATAGCATGTGGTGTGTTAAGAAAAAACTATGGGTTCTTGATAAATTATTTCATCTTGAAATATTAAAGAGAATTTTTATAGTAGAGTAACCATTTATTGTTCCTTACACACATACCCCATAATTTCCAAGAAAATTAGGGACCCCCTTTTTTCTTTGAACTGTAAACTAGCTTCTCAATCCTTCTTAGTCTTTTAGTTGTCTATTGAGATTGAATTTAGTTTGGGTCCTAGTTTGCTCAAGTTTATTTTAGTCTTGCATCCTTGAATTTTTATTTGAGATGAATGAATTTATGGTAAAAATTGGGAGGTTGTCATTCATGGTTTGAGAGAGATTAATTTATAGGACTTAGCTTTATCTATATGGTTTACATTATTTCCTTGCATCATTTTCTAGATGCATTAGTATTATCTCATTTGAATTTTAGGTTTTCTTCTTTTAGGTATCTTGTTTTTATTTTAGATCATTTGATATCATCTATTCATAATTCCATAAGGGTTTATTCTAATTATTATGGTCACATCTCTCCATTTTTACATAACCACATCCTATGTGTATAAGAGACATGAATGTTATTTTTAACATTGATATGATCATACTCTGGGGAGGGGGATTTAGATGGTGCTCTTTGGTCAAATTAACCTTGTTTCTATAGCCTTTTAATATATTATAAATATATTTAGAGAGGTTGTATTTCATTTTATACCTTTTTTTATTGTAAAAGATCTTTAGAACATGGTTATTATTGCTAAATAGGCTAGGTAGGGATTATTTAAGGTTGAGGATCAATTTATAGGCCTTCCAAGGACTTAATTAGGGTATAGAAGCATTTTTCAACCTTCAAGAGTGGTCTTAAATATTTAAGAATATCATATAATAGTCTTAAGATCATTTTAGTTCCAAAAATCTTTGAATAATAAATGATGGAAAGGGCTTTAAGTTCTAAATTCACATTACTTTTCATCTAAAAATTGATGAGTAAAATATAAATACAAACCATTACATGGTCATCCAAACCCTCATTTGGCTATTTTAAGACAATTGGTGGACATAAAAAAAATATAAAATGATGAAGGGTACTCCCCTTACAAGCCAAAACAACAATGCATAACAACGAAAACTTTAGTGGTGAATGTTCGCTAATTGGCAAATTATAGGAATCAGTCAACTCGAAATTGGCAAATTTCTCACACCCATAGGGTGTCCAAATCGCTAGGATTTTACGAACTATAGGTCCAATGCATGTCGATTCACCAATGGGTTTTTTTATGAGGCATATTTAAGCAACAAATTCACCATTGTCAAACTATGCGTTTCAAATTGACCGACTAATATTTTCGCCTAGAATCCAGAAGCATTTAATAAAAAAACACCTACATATTCGCCAATACTATTAAAACAACATTGTATCAAGACCCATTTCGCCAATTAAAATTTACAAATAGTTGCTTGTGAAGACCCATTTCACCAATTAAAATTTATAAATAGTTGCTTATGAGGACCTATTTCGCCAATAACATTAAAAAATAATTACATTTGAGGATACATTTCGCCTTGAAAATTACAACGTATCATTGTATAAGCATGTGGGATTCGCCAAATTTTTAATATACCATTTAAAAATCCCACAGAATTATCCAAATATGGAATCATGGATTGATATAAATACAATTGAAAGTGTCATTTATTCTTACACATTTTGTTCACTTCTGAGGTTTTACTTCTCAATTCAAAAGTCAACGAAAGCCAAAAACGTAGACTTAAAGGTGAGTGATCATTTCTTCATAGTGTTATTAGTTATAATAATAAGTTTTCTTTATCTCTTTCCCATTCGTGTTTTAGTCTTAAAGATGATATTGAGTAGGGAATGGGATCTATATTATTATTCTATGTCCTTCTTAAATTTGAAGACATTTTTTTCTAGTTTTTAATTTGAAGTGAGAGATGAATATGTCGAGCAAATCAGAGATTAATATGTCAAGCGACTCAAGAAGCAAGGGTAAGGCTCCTGCCACTCCTCAAGGTGGTGAAGAGACTATTATCGCTCCTCAAGGTGGTGAAAATACTCCTGCTCTTCCTTAGGGTGTTAAAAATACTCCTACCGCTCCTCGATGTGGTGAAAATACTCTCGCCGCTCCTCAGGGTGTTGAAAATACTCCCATCACTCCTCAAGGTGGTGAAAATACTCCTACCACTCCTCATGGTGTTGAAAATACTCCTGTCACTCCTCGGGGTGGTGAAAATACTCCTGTCGCTTCTCAATGTGGTGAAGAGACTTGGAGGCCATCAAAACACCCAAAATTTAGATGTACCATACAGTCTTACTTTGGAATTTCCAAAGCTTCTGATCCATTAGGTCAAGATGGAGCTACTTCATCAACTCTTCCACCAAATATCGGTAGCATTCACAATACCTCACCACCACCGAAAGGTCAAGTTGATATTGTCATTGATTTAAATCAAAATGTATCAAATGGGGTTGACAATACCACAAAAGATGCTCCAAGGGATACCCTGGTTGGCCAGAATGAGATAATTGACTTGGATGAGGATGATTTTGGTAGCAAGAAAAGGAAAAACAAACCAAAAAGGGGGCGTGAGTACGAAATGACAAGGAATTTTCAACTTGGTTGGTTGTTAAAGTACCCATTCATTGTACCAATGGGGGGAGAAAATGATATTGAAAAAGAAACATATGCCAAATGTATGATTTGTTCTTGGAAATTGGGAAGAGCCAAGACATTGCAGCTAAAGATTGACACTATAGAAAAGCATATCTGTAAAGTTTATGAAAAAAAAATCATAGATGGAAAGGAACAATCAGTCTTACGATGGAAATCAAAGAAAGAATGTCTTCATGTTAGGTATGCCACGGATTATGAAGAGCATTACCAAAACATGTTCAATCGTGTTGCATGTAAAGGTACACTTGAGGCTCAATTTGGAAAAGCAATGGAAGGAGAAAATATGTCAAAAACTGTTCACATGAGTGTTATTTTTCATATTTTGTCTAGAGGGCATCCTATGACAGACTACCTAGAATATTCTAGTTTATTATCTTATTTGAATGTTCCTCACTATCCCTACTCACATTGGTCAGTAAACACTAGATGGGAATGGGTACACTGCTTGCTATAGTGGAAAAGGAAGATTTAAAGGAGAAAGTAAAAGAGTCAAACTTCATTGCATTATCTTTAGATGAAGTTACTACGATAGACAATACTTCTTGGATCTGTATGCATTTGTATAATATACAACAACATGTTCACCAAGCTCATCTTCTCTATGTTCATAAAATGAAGGACAGTTCAACATCACATAATATATTTGAACTAGTCAAGAAATCTTTGAATGAAATTGCAGGTATGGATGAGTTGACAATTGCAAAAAAGTTGGTGTGTGTAGGAGCTGATGGAGCTACAATGATGCAAGGTCAAAGGACCGGTGTTTGCACAAAGTTACAAACTACTTGTGCACCATACATGCTTGGCATTCACTACATGGCCCACATAATGAATTTAGCATTCAAAATTGTAAGCAAGTTTCCTACAGTATCAAAAGTCAAAAATATAGTTCGCGAGATCAACGCATACTTCTATCGAAGTCCTAAACATTTCACATAATTTCAAAACTTTGTTGAGGGAATAAAACCAATAAACAAGCTTCTCAAGGATGTTGATACCAGATGATCCCCCTACATGGAGCAACACAATGAGTGCTTTCAAAATATCAATCCTTAATTGGAGTGATGTACAAAAATCATAGCATAGTAGACAAAGCTCCTGACCTCTTACATAGGTTAAGTGATATAGAGACACTCTTGACTTTAGCTATTATTCTCCCCATGCTGGATGAAATGAAAAATCTTGTGAAGAAATCCCAAGAGAGAGCTATGTATATTAATGAATATTCCAATCTACGTAAACATACATGCTTGGCCCTCAATCATCTATATCTAGATCTAACACAAGATGGCACAAATTATAACATGTGGTGGAAAATTATTGATTTGAATGATGTTGATAATTATTTATAGTTTAATGCAAGCGGGAACTTAGGTATTTTTCTATGTGGATATGAGATATAAATTTACCAATGTAAGACTACCAGGCACTCTAGCAGAGAAGTACCTATTAACGATGAATATTTGAAAGACATTGTTAAATTTGTTGGTGATAATTTGAAGGAAATTGAAAAATCTCTTTCCTTAGAAATTCATGAAAGATTCCCTCGACATGAAATACTTGAAGCCATGAGTATTGTGTATCCTCAATTTTGGGAAAACTGAGATAACCCAAAAAAATTTCATACTCAAGTAAAAATCTTGATCGATTTTTTTTTGAAAAATGTAACAATCAATGAGCAAAAAATAGAAGGAATTTTAAATGAAGATAAGCTAAGAAAACAATGTAGGGATTTTGCAAAAACTATGAAGGTCCAATATAAATCCATGGGCAAGGACAAGGCCTTTGAACCGGGATCAATAAAAAGGGTTTGGACAAACTTAGGTTAGAGTGAAATATTGTGTGGTTCAATATCAGAATATTTCAAACTTGTTGACTTATGTCAAACAATGATATTGGGGTTGGTGGAGGATGAGAGAGTTTTCAGTACATTAGGGTTTTTGAAATCAAAGTTAAGAAAGAAACTAGACAAGAATTTGGAAAATTGCTTGAGGATGAAAGGAACTGTGTATAATGTAGGAAATTTCCTTTTGATATGGCACTCACAATCTAGAGGTCCACATGTGAAAGAATGGACCGGTTTGTGCAACACTCCAATTCCAAAGGCTGGTATTGGTGGCACTGCTAGTGGCAGTGGGACTGGGATAGATGACATTGACAAAAATGACACAGTGAATGTTGAATTTGAGACATAGGCTGAAGAAAGTGCAGAGTAGACTCAGAATCAAGATGACTCTTATACTCTATCTGATGATGAATGTCAATTTCAGGACCCTAACTCCATTTGGGAAATGGAAGAGAATTAGTAGCTTTTAGGTATTTATACTACACTTCATGATTCATGAATCAGTTTCCATTCTTCCAAATTGTAGTTGATGATATTTTATATTGTATTCAATGAAAATTGAAATTGTGAATCATTGCACTTCATGATATTTTATTTTATATTGCACTTCATGAATCATATTCCAAACTTTAGTTGATGATATTTTTTATTGTATTCCATGAAATTGTGATATTTTATATTTTATATTGTATTCCATGGTATTGAATTTGATATGTGATTCTGCATCATTTTTAAAGAACAACACTTATCACACAACTTATAAATTCCTATTGCATTGCCACTCACAAAATCTTTGATAAATAATTGAAACAATATTAATCCATTCCTTGAACATAAGTTAGTAGTTCAACATCCATAACTTATAAGCTAACAGAAGCTAACAGTTCAACATGAATAACTTATAAAGGCATCCACACAACTTAAAAAATAAAAGCTTAAACTACCAAATCACCTAAATTATACTAAGAAATCCTTACGCATCCATCACCATAAAATATTTATTCACAGATAAACATTCCACAACAATGAAATTAACCAAAAATTTATCATTCCAATAATAGACAATCCACTAGCAAACTACTCAGCAAAAGCACAATAAATCCAAACAGTACACACCATAACTCAAAGACTACGCATGCATGAACTTCACCATTGTATTTTTATATTGAAATAACAAAAAACAATAAAAATATCAGAGTTTTTTTTGTCTTGATAACAATTTCTTGAAGACAACCATTTTAGAAATTAAAATAAAAATTCTTTGAAGTATCAAGAGAGCCAAATTAAAGAAAATAACATAAAAAATAAAAAATAAACAGCACCGACTCCTTCGCTTTCAATATTTTCCGCCTGCTTCTCCTTTAGTAATGCCTCCTATGCCTTTACTCTTTGCTTGTATTCCTAGTACTTGGCGACAATTGTAGTGATGTTTTTTCTCCATGGAGTTGTAGTAATTTGTAACCTAGTTCTCCATTTTCCCAAATCCTTTTAAGAATCAACCAACATCTGAGATCTTCTCTCTTCTCCAGATTTATAAGTCTTCAGGTGGAGCTCCATTGCATTGAGTTTTAAGGACTCCCATGTCTGTAGTAGGATCAACTATTTCTTTATTAAATATCTCTCTAAACTTCAGAGAGATCTCTCTTATATCTAGAATCCTTTCATCAAACTCATCAATAATTTCCACTCCCAGAATATGACAATATTTTTTAATTTTCACCAACATTTCATAATATTGATTTAGTTATTAATTTCCTTCACCAAATTATCATTCATATTCAATTTCCATTCTAATGAATTGGACCAGGAAGGGTCTAGCTCCTTAGGATTATTCACAATTTTCTCACCAATTAATATCTTCACATCCATAAAGTTCAATTCTTTCATTTCCTGAGAGAGCACATAGAGACTAGTTTTATCTTTTATGACATTCTAAAGTTCTACTAACTCCTTCCTCTTTTCAAGAACTCAAGTGCAAAACTGCACAGATTTATTTAGAAATAAGATAGCCTCTTGAGATATTTTATCGATCCCCTCACAAGCAGCTCTCAAATAGCTCAAATTCTTTTTAATTTGCTATATGGTGAGCACATTGATTCCCTATACCTGAGGCTGAGAACTTGAGGCTTCATTAGATGTAGGAGGAGTGGCCAGGAAGACATAAAGTTACTCAAAGCGAGGACTTGAGATTGCAATTTTATATTTTATTTCCTTTGTTCTTTCACTCTTTTAATCAAGGTATTGATTGAATAATTGGTGTGGTACACATCACCTTCCAGTGTTGGAGGCCCCATATCAACATGTGTGACTTTGTAGTTTTCCAACATTATTTCATCTTCATTTAAATCCTTGACAGGGTCAACAATTTCTAACATTTGATTTCCAGAAGTAGCATCAGTCACCATCCTTGACATCCTCCTAGCTTTCTTAGGTTTTGAAGAGCTTTGAAGTAACTTTTCAAATGTATTCACTCCAACTGTCATTGTAGGAATATGATTTATCTTCTTCTCCACTACTTTTTTCAGCCATCCTAGGGAGGCTACTACCAAACCAAAATCTTTATTTCTAGTAATAGTTTCTTTAAGAGTGGTAGGACTGGAAGGTGGAATATCAACCGGAGAAGAGGGCATTTCAAACAGAGGAGGAAAGATATTATCTTCAACGATCTGTTTAAAGATAGCTTCAGAATCTGTAGCCACAATTTTTTCTTGATAGGTATATTCTTCTTAGGGGTAGGAGAAAGCACATTGTCTTGTTCACAGATGCTCTTCAACTTGACTATTTCTTGTGGCCTGTCACCATCACCTCCTGATTGAGAATTTTCACTAGAGGACCTAATAGAGGGTTTCCCCAATGATACACTTGCACTAGATGCTTGTGTAGACCCTTGCTCATTCTTCTATGATGACTTCAGCTCCTGAACAGGACCAACAACTTGCCACCATTTCCCATCCAATCAATCCTGGGTTCTTTTAAGCACTTGGGCAGCATGCACCCTCATATCTAAAATTTCACTTTGGTTCCAATCAACACTAGGGTGGGATTTATTAGGAAATTTTTCATATCCAAGATCTATGATTGTTGAATCCTTAGCTACATTTTTAGGAATGTCAAACTAAAGACCAAAAGCCTATATCTGTTTTAGCATTAGCCTCATATAATATCTTCTCAAAACTTCATTCTCATTGACACAATCTTCCCAAAAATCTTTGATAGATGGGTGATGTCGATATGAGCTCCCTCCATAGAGATTCTACTTCACAAAACCCTTACTGTCAAAATTAGCTCTCATAGGCAGATTTTGGAGGTTATATTCCTTGAGAAGTCCTTTAGCTCCCCTAGCCATCTAGTTTGTTTTGCACAAAAAGAAGGGGTCTCAAATGGGAAGGCATACCCTCATTTCCCCATGTTTGTATACTTAATATTAACCATTGCCATTTGTCAACAAATTTCTAGAAATATCAGTACAACTTCAAGATACCGAGGTGATTTCAATGGGCCTTTTTCAAAACCCCCTATTCTTAGATAGGAAAATTTATCAAATTGGATATAAAAAACTCCCATATTTTGATACAAGAGAAATGGATTGAGGGGAAAGGCACATTTCTATATTTCCATCTAGCTTCCTCATGGCCTCCATTAAAAATGCATCATTAACACGACAAAAATCACCCATTCTAATTTTTTAGTGAATTGAGGAAAGCATTTTTACATAGGAATATTAGAAGTTGGGGTTCCTTGCAGCTCCAACCCTAGCCAAAAGGACCTCTGACTACCTATAATGTATGTCAGGCAAGAAAACATATAGAAAGTAGTAGTCTTATGGAAATTAATTAATTGCTCATTCAAATGGAGGCAACTAACTTCAGCCCTATCAATGAAAATGTTCTCATCACAAACTATCAAGATAAACTAGCACATCCAATCCTCAAATAATCAACTTGTGCATTCCCAACAACGAGGTGCAATAAAGAAATAGCATCTATAATTTCTCCCTTAAAATGCACTTGTTTGAGTTTATTCAGCAGTTGTGACTTACCTCTCCTTTTAGACTTCAACCAAGTTTTGGCCATGGAGTTCTTACACTAGTCTTTATTCACTTCAAAAAATTCACCTGCCACTATGGCAGACATGTCTTCTACAAGTTCCCTTTTTGGAATCCCCAGTGCTCGAGAAATAGCTTGAGGAGAAATTTCTACAAGTACAGTCCCATTCGCGGCTTTAATTTCCCGTGTCTACAGAATGTACCTTCTCGCACATGCACTTATCAATTCCACACTCGACACAACTTCTGGAAACCCTCCAATGTGAGCTAGCCCACTTTCTAAGAGTTTTATATCCAGCTCATACTTTTCATCCCTCTCCAAGTATTCCCAAAATTCTTCTAACTTAAAAGGTTTGAGCTTCATATCCCTTACATCGATTGAATGTTCACTCTACATGAGCACAAAATGCAAATTCGTGGAGAAAGAATGTTTGCACTTCATAAGTACTAGCCTTGGAAAGAACGAGAATGCAGGCTAAATGTATGAGTAAAAAGAATCTTTTCACTTGAGAAGTACTAGCTTTGCCAAAGAATGAGAATGTAGTCTAAATGTCTGAGTAAAACTTCACCACACACTAATGCCATTATTTTTGATAGGACATGCATTAAATGCGGAATTCAATTTCATTCCTTGAAAAGATAGCCTTTAAACATGCATACTTTTGGAAATTCCTAAAAAGACAACTCTACTTTAGTCCTTACATAGCATTCAATGAGATTTCAAATGACGACGCCTTCGAAAGGAAAGATAAGTCCATCGTGTCATCTGGTCGCTGAAACTTGGAATGTTAGAACCAAAGTCTGAAGTTTCAAATTTTTTGAAACCTTTGACCCACCGACTACAAAGATGACCAAGAAAGACTTGAAACTCAACAAAGTGAACCAACTTGGGGAATTGGGAAGTTATAAAAATTTAGAACTCTGCAACAAGGTTATAAATTATAAAACTTGGATGACTAGTGACCAATAAGGTTATAAATTATAACACTTTGAGGACTAGTGACTAAGGATAGGAAAAGCACCAAAACCATGACTTTGAGTGATAGTAACCACAACAATGAAACTAACCAAAAATCTATCATTCCAATTCCAATAATAGATAATCCATCGCGACATGGTTATAAAACTTGGAGGACTAGCGACTAAGCTTTTTTTGCTCCCTTATTTTTATTCTATCATCTCTCCAGCAGCCAGCTATAATATTTTACATGAATTGTTAATAAAATCTGATCAATGATCTTTCATTAATCTTCTTTGTCATTATGCATTGATGTATGTTTTAATTTTGGATCTAGTTTAATGAACTAGTTAAAGTACCTTGATTAAAGCATGAATTCATATAAATGTTTAGTGGATCTGATAAGTAGTCATGGAGATTGAGTATCGATGTGTGAATTGTAATGTAATTTCACTAAGATTATGGATGCCTAGAATTAAAATCACCTTATAGTTCATATTTTAATTGTGTTAAAAGTAAAACTTGAACATGTACTTAGCGATTCATCACTCAACTCAATGCTTGATAAAATATTAGCAATAGTATTAGTAGCATATACAACAATGACCATAAACAATAATTTAAAGTGTATCTAGTAGTTGAAACCACTACCAGACTTTTTCTTCAAATGAAAAAATAAATAATACAGATAATTTATTATTTAACATCAACACATTGCTGAAGTCCGAGTTGGAACAAAGACAAATCTGCACAAAGATGAGTTGGAACTTGGAAACTCATATTATCAAAAATCAAATCACTTCAACACCTTTTATAGCAACTTTCACTGTTCAGGTGGTGGAATTGTCATTTGTTCTAACTGATGTTGTTTGACTTGAAGATTTGTTAACAATTCATGATTCAAATTGGAACATGTCTTGCATTCTTCAGTCAATTTTGCATTCAAGGTTAGCAATGGTTTGATGGAATCCAAGTAGTTCACCACATTTGGGTTTTGAGGAAACTGGCCCAAATCAATCTTCATTGCATCCTCCATCTTCTTTCTGAAATCATTCTTTCCAATGAATTGCTCATTTGTGTCAAAACCCTCTGGCAAACCAAGCTCTATGAAGTTCCTTACCTTTTCATCCACCTTCTTCATCTTGTATGCAACCAAATGAAAATATTCCTTTGTTTCACACATTCTCAAACACTTTTCAATGATAGATGACAATGTCATTGATGTAGCAATCCAATTAGTAATCCCTTTTGATTTCAAAACATTGTCACTGGCTTTGTAGACTATTTGTTGAATTTCATTTGCAGATTTCTCTATGCTAGCACATTTTTTTTTCCACTAAATATTTTTTGAGCTTCTTATGATGTTGCCTAATAGCATCAATCAATTGAAACATGTCACGCAAATGATCAATCCTTTGCATTATTTCATCCCAGATCTTTTGTTTCATATGGCTCATTGTCTCTTTAAAAAATGCATATAACTTATTTTGACAAGTCTCAATTTCATTTTTTTGCTTCCATCAGCTCTGCCTCCAATCTTTCATTTATTTTTCTCTCCTTCTCCAATTTTTTATCTCACTGTTCATTTCCATTCACAATGCTTAGTCTTAGTTTTTCTAAAGTGGATTTTTCCTCATCATATTTCTTGTTGCTCTAATCTAGCCTTTGCTTCAGTTCATTCACTACAGTCTCATTCTACTTATCCTCTTTGCTTGTTGATGCAGAGGTAGATTTTTTTATTCTTTTTTCTAATTCATTGCTCTTGTTATCTGTTGCTTTCCTCTTTGCTTTCTCATTTGCTAGGTTTGCATGCAACTTTTCAATTTCAGTCTACAACCTTTTTTCCTCTCTATCTTGATTTAGAAATGATGTGTACACAATTCATTGTTCTTCTTTGATACATTAATTTTTTCAGTATTTCTGAGTCAAGAAAAATCCAATTGAATATTGTTCACCTATAATTCAGATCAAGCCATTTGATTTGTTGGTTTGTCTTGAACTGTGGGAACAAGAAATGTGTACTCCATGATTTCTTTATTTGTGTCAAATGTGGGTAATACCATGGTTGTTGTAGGCTCTAAAGTTACAGTAGATGCACTCTCCATCAGTTGCATCTTTTTTTTTATTCATGTCTGATTTCTTTTTATACTCTTCAATGTAATCAAAACCTAGGGGCGTGGGAACAATGGAATGCTTGAATGGCGAAGGAATAGGAGTAGTAGTACTTGTAGTTGCTAATGATGTCACAGCCAGACTAACTGGCACTAGAGGTGTACCTAGAAATAAATCCTTTGTGGTGGATCCACTAGTAGTGTGACTTGGACTTGTCAAAATCCTTTGCCTCTTTTGTATGCCTTGATCACCTGGTGTTTCTGTGGTATATTGTATTTTTGTCCTCTTCTATTTAGTTTTCTGTTGTAGCACATGTTGACCACTACTAGTACTACTACCCATACCATTACCACCAGAGGCAGTACCATTTGAATTAAGCTCTCCACCATGGGCATGTCCTAGTTGTGATTTTGTTTGACCATGAGGATGAGGATTTGAAGCTCTAACAAATTGACTTGTATTCCCTAGGTCTAATTTTTCACCTCCAATCACAAGGCCAAAAAAATTAGTTGCTTTTCTATGCTCTACATCTATTACCATCCAAGGGCCTTGTCTTTTGGATCCCAAAGGACCACCTTCATAACCCATTTTTTCAGCTATGGTTGCTCCAGTAGTATATGCTTCTTTTGTGGCCTCACTTAAACCAAGTTTGAAATTGACATGGCTTTCTTCTTCCCTATCATCATTAGATTCATGATCACTTTCTTTATCTTCTTGTTCATCTATATGCTCTATATTCCATGATTTTCTAAACTCGCTATCTTCTTCATTATCTTCATACTCTGCAAGAGCTCTTGGATCACCTAGCTCCTTCTTCATAGACCAAAAGGTAGTAATTTTTGATCGACACCATTTTTCTTATGTAACTTCCTTCTCTAGAGAACGTGGCATTTTTACTCTACTAGATGGTTTAGCACTTTTTTAATAAAAAATGTTGTACCTCCTGATTGTCTTTTGATGCAATGCCATACTTTCTACTAACAATTGTTTAAAATAAATACCATTCTTAGAATCACTTTTCTCCATTGCAATTTTGACCTCATCCTAAGAATCCTTGTTCCTCAAGTTTTCAAGCAAGGGTTTACTTTGATGTTGAATTCTACTTGTGACATTCTTATTGAGCACAATCATTGATTTAATTGTGTCACATGGATCATACTACTAGTAACAAATAGCATCAAAATAAAAAAAAATCAAAAGAGTATGTGCCACACTAAATGCTTTTCTCTCGAATGTGATCCCTCCACATGAAAAAGGTAAAGAAGGAAATAAGGTCTTCTTTTGCTAACTGGTAAAGTGCAATTCATCAGTACTCTGCATCTTCCTTACATATTCCAAAGCAAAAACCATTTTTTTCACATGTATTGGAAGTTTGTATGGTTGTACTCCTGATGTATAAAATCTTAGCACAATATATTCTTCCATTAAGTACCAATCAGCCAATTGTATTTCTTTTCCTAGTTGAATGCAATTTCTGCATGACATAGGCAATCTAAGCATTGGAGTATTTGTAATTGCTTGATGCAATGGAGACAAAAATTAGTCTACAAAATGACTATAGTTCCTTCGAGAATCATGCATCCTTATAACAGTGGTCCATTCATATACTGGAGCCATTTTCTTTTCCTCAAGATTACTATAGGGCCGAATCTAAAGCTTGTTGGTATGAAACATTCCTCTAAATTTGAATAGAAAAAGATAGCACAAGTAGGTTGTGAACCTAAATTTCTTGGTGGAACCTCCTTTAATCATTAAAAATTGTTTATGCATGGATTCTACAATGTGCTCAAAAAAATTATATTTGACATGTGGAACACCATAATGGATATTATACACCATTTCAAGGAGGCATGCACCCACTTCCAAATTACTATCTAGTTTGAGGAAAAATGCTAGCATGGAAATAGTATCTTGAACCCATGGTTTAAAAATATCCAAATCATAAGGAGGCTTATAATCACCTTTCAATTTGTTTCTATCATGAACTATTCTATTTAAGAAAGAATTTTTCTCCATTTCATCCACTACTTCATAATCACTAGCAAGCTTTTCTAGGTCAATGTGGACATTTCCAAATTCTTCAATTGTAAACCCCAATACTTTTCCAAGTTCTTCTACATTAATGGATAACAATTCTTCTTTTCTATCTTTATTAACAATTTCTCTTTTGTTATCATCATAATTTTGGGCATAGACCATGATAAATTCAGGGCAAGGGAAAACCTCATGTAACATCATGCGCCCTAATCGAGTTACCCACGATGCACTGATACTATTAACTTGGATTTTCTTTGAGGCCTTATTATCAAATGAAAACCTAAGTTCTGAGGTAGGCCTACCATAGGTTTTAGGATCATAAATATCATGGTATTCATCAGTGAAACCTGGGGTTTTAAGAAATTTTGCATAATGTATTTTTTTATCTGACATTACTCTAGTGGTACTACTGGTAGACATGCTTATACAATGTGAAACTGTGAATTCCCTATTAGTCCTCCTTAATTTTTCTTAATTCTTAAGTCTCTTAGCCCTAAACCCAAACTTCAAAGTTTGACAAAATAATATTTTAAGAAATGATGAAACATAGCGACGAGAATTCTTTCACTTACCCAAATTTTGATTCTTGAAAAGATTAATGCTGACAATCATGGAAATTGGGTTACTAGAACAGCTTTTTTGGAAGTGGAACTATGGAACCTAGAACAAGGTGGTGCACTGCAATGAGCAAATTGAAGATTGAAATCTCCCTATGTGCTAACCCTCTCACTTAAAAATAAAATCACTTAGCAGTATAAACTGAAAGTGCTTTTTTTAGTCCTGTATTGACAAAAAATTCTAAAGAATTTAAACCATTGATCTTTGTAAATCTAATGATTATAGGGTGATTCTGGAGGTTTAGTTTCACAACCCTAGTGCTCTATGCATTTCATTCTGGAATGCAACTACAACCATACATCAAATGTTCATCAAGCGGTTGAGTAATTTATGATATAAATAGTAAACATGTGTTTTAAAGATTTTTTAACCTTTAATGTGCTAGAATTGACATCAACACCTTTATAAAATGAATTACAATGTCACATTAATCGCACAGTAACACTTAACGTTGCAAAGGACTTAATAAAAGGAATTACAATGTCACATTAATAGCACAAAAATTTATAGCACAGTACCACTTAACATTGCAAAGGACTTAATAAAAGGAATTACAATGTCACATGAATAGAACAACCATTTATTTTATTACAACTAAATGACAATGTCACATTATTACATACAAATACAAATGTAAGTGCAAGCGCCAAGCTTCTGTTGGACCATTGGTGAAAATGTAAATGTAATACATGTTTGTTTGAAAATAAATGGGACTTGTCAAGTCAACCATGGGCTCTAAAAATAAATGCATCGTACTTCTTGGATCAACTGTGGTGTTTGAAAATAAATGAATGGGGAAAGCGGGCCCAATCAAACTAGGGAAATGGGAGCTGTGAAGATACAAAATGTACTTCTCCCCTTTGAAAATCAAAGTCATGTAGAAGATGAGGGGTTGTAAAACTACTCCCATCTTTTACTTGCAGCTTCCATGCACTGGGAAAGCGGTTATGTCCATCAAAGCTCCTCTTTTGGTTCAAAACCTATCTGAGAAGTTAGGTGAACCAAATCAACTTCTTTCCAATTCCACCCATTCTAAACTTGAAGGAAATTAGTCTTTGACTCTGTAGCTACATAACTGTAGGCAGGAGAATTTAGAGTATCACCAATAATGCCACATGATCTTCCTAAATCCTTATTAACCCTACAAAATTGAAACCCTTATGACAATTCAAATATTGCACTTAATAGTAAGGCCTTTAGCCTTCAACAAATGATTTCAGTTGTGCTCACTATCCTTATTTATGGGCCAATAGTTTTTCCAATAGTGCCACTACCATCCTGGTTCTTGTGTACACCTCACACGTGTCACATGTGAAGTTAGGTATAATCATGATTCATAATCATGATTCACCCAAACCAAAAAAGCAACTTAATCGATTTGTGTAACTTAAGCATTACATGTATAGTTAAAATGTTTAATTTGATTGACATTTGGCTACATGCAAATTGTACCTCAAGCTGACAAGCTATCAAAATCACCAGACTCCAGTGCCACTCAAACGATATTAAATCATTAAAAATCTTGTTTCATTAAAGCTATGAGTAGTACAACCACCACACTTTCTTCAAAAAGATTGAAAATTTCAATTAAATGAAATGTAAAACATCGAGCCATTGAAAAGAGAGAAATGAGCCTTGATCTTTCCATGTGTCCACATCTAATGATTCTAGTGTTATTCCAGAGGTTTCAATTTGCAAGTCTACTACTTCAGAGATTTACTTGCGGAATGCAACTACAACCATCCATCAAAAATTCATCAAATGGTCGTGGTTAGATTAATTTTCCTTTACATCCTTTGTGTAAAACATTCTTAATTTTGTAAGCCTTGTTCCTACGTTCTTCCTAGGTGGTCCCTCTTTTAAAACAAACTTTATGCACATGCATATTTTTGCCACTTAAGTTCTACTATCGCTCATCACCAAAATCCAACCCATTGGGTTCATTACCATGATGATGACCCTTGATCTCGCCGTGTGTCTGCATCTAATGGTTCTAATGTTATTCCAAAGGTTTCAATTCACAAATCTAGTGCTTGAGAGATATACTTCTAGAATGCAACTACAGTCGTCCATCAAAAATTCATCGAGCGGTCGTGGTCCATAATGTCGCGTGGTTGCTAAAACTTGGAACCCTATAACCAAAGTCTGAAGTTTCAAAAAAAAATTAAACTTCTGACCCACCGACTACAAAGATGACCAAGAAAGACTTGCAACTATAGTCATCCATCAAAAATTCATTGAATGGTCATGGTTAGATTGATTTTCCTTTACATCCTTTTTGTAAAACGTTCTTAAGTTTTTGAGTGGTTTTAATTTGGAGGATCTTCCTTTGAAGTTTTAAATGTATGAAGGAATCATTTCTTAGCAATTAGTTTGGTGTGGAGTCCCCAGGGATAAGTGAAGCTTTGAGGTGTTTTAATGACATTCACCTCATCACCGTCGATGCTTCTTGGAGATTGAGTGTAAGGATTGTATCCTTTCGGTGATGGGTGGTAGGTTGGAAGCTAGTGAAACAGAAAAGCAATGGAGGCCAATTTCACCATGACATCGCAGAGGAATCTAGACCCCTTTGTGGGTAAAGCGTCTATGTAGAGGCTACGAGGTTTATTTCTCTACAAGGAAGAGCAGGTGGTGAAAGCAATTCAATTAATGTTGGGGGATGGATTCAAAAAATTGACCCATAGATTCAAAGTGAATAGGAATATCTATTTGTTGGTCATGGCTCGGGGTTTAGACTTAGAAGAACTAGTGAATGAGGTGAGGAGAGTAATGAAAACTCTGGTGCATAAATATTTTTTAGTGGACATGGAAAGCATTTGGAACGGGCGATACCAGGAGTAGGGTTGGTAAAAAATAGAAGGAATGGATGGTGGGGGCCCAAAGCTTGGGGATTTAAATCACCTCTTTATCAGATGGCCAATGGGTCGCACTAAAGACCGGTGGCATGAAGGAGTGGAGCGTGGGTGGAAAGCACTTAAAATTTGTGCTAAGCTAATGGAATTAGAGGAAACCATAGAAAATCTAAAAGAAATTTCCAAAGAGGAGCTATGCGAAAAGAAGGGACTAAATCCATGGAAGAAGCTGAAATCGTTAATGGAGATACTACCACTGGAGATGGGCGAGTCTTCGAAGAAGAATGAGTAATAATGCTTAACGTAAAGAGTAGTTTTTTGTTTTGTTTTTAGCCTCTATGTCAAAATTTTGGGGTTAAGCCTAGATTGGTAGTGAAATTGTAATCATTATGGGGCTTGTGTATAGGTCATTTGGGTAGTATAAAGGCATAGCTATTTAGGGAAGTTCTAATACTCTAGTTTTTGAGTTGGTTAATCAACTTTTTTGGTAGTTTTTGGATGTTGCAAACTTTATCGAATCTGTATCTTTTTCTTTATAATTAATAAAATAAACAAGTATCACCAATAAAAAAAAAACATTCTTAATTTTTTAAGCCTTGGTCCTACATTCTTCCTAGGAGGTCCATCTTTTAAAAAAAACTTTATGCACATGCATATTTCTGCCACTTAAGTTCTTCTATCGCTCATCACCAAAATCCAACCCGTCGGGTTCATTACCACAATGATGACCCTTAATCTCACCACATGTCCTCATCTAACAATTCTAGTGTTATTTTGGAGGTTTAAATTCACAAATCTAGTGCTTGAGAGATATACTTCTAGAATGAAACTACAACTATCCATTGAAAATTCATTGAACAGTCATGGTACTTAATGTCGCCTAGTTGCTAAAACTTGGAACCTTAGAACCAAAGTTTGAAGTTTTGAAGTTTTTGAAACTTCCAACCCACCGACTACAAAGATGACCAAGAAAGTTCTAAAAAGTTTAATTCTCCAATGATTTTTTTTATTAGTTTGATATTATGTTTAATTCGCCAATGTTTTTTTCTTAATCATTTGAAAATAGGTTTAATTTGCCAGTGAACTTTAGTTTTTAGTTTGAAAAAAAAATTAATTGCCAACAAAATTATTTTTTCTGGTTTGAAAACATGTTTAATTTGCTAATAGAAATATTTTGTTGGTTTGAAAATATATTTTAATTGCCAATGAAAATATTTTAGTGGTTTAAAAAAAATTGCATTTCACCAGGATTTTCCACAGCCAATGGAGATTTTTTTTTCACGAAAAACAAAAAAAATTGCCTCTAAATTTATTTATTTTTTTGGGAAGTATGAAATATTTTCCATGATTTTACACCTTCTCAAGGGGGGGTTTCTTAAATATTTCCCTGATGCACAACCAGGTTTGCACAACAAAAATGATATTTATTGCTAGAACTTCATTACAGAAAACATGTCATCTCATGGGAAGATTATTGCATGCATATGCTAGCTTGCAGATCTGAACCAACCTTCATTCAACACTGTATGATATTCTATTACTCCTTCGTGTTCATCTCGCATGTATTCCTTCGGTGCTTATATCTCTCTCTACTTCTTCAGGTCAACCTGCACCTCATGTCATAGTTTCTATCATCGTCCAATCAGTATTTGAGATCTCCAAGTTGTTACACCATTGTCAAAAGCTCCATCAAGTTGGCCAATGAAATCGTATTTCACAACAATGATGTGAAATACACCAATATCGCTCCCCCAAGTGTCATGATCGAATTCTCCATCCACTGCCATTGACCATCTTTGTTATCTACCGCTAATGGAATGTCGCCAACACTTAGCAAGATCTCACACCAAAGTAGATATGCCACATTGATAAAACTTTTATCAAACACCATTGGAATTTTGAATAGAATTTTGGGAATCTCTCATCGAAGCATGTATGTCTCACCTATATTGCCACTGCTAGGTCAACGATCACTTTCCACATCATCATTCGTAATTCGTAACAAGGATGTGAATTACCGATCTCCCTATAGCTATTTTCCAACTGTCCACTTCCCTATCGGTCCAACCATTCACTTCCATCCATCGCCTTGTTGAAGAGACATTAGAGGATGTCACACCAAACCCCATATTTCACCTCGATATCGCTACCTCCACTTCACCATTGAAAATTGTCATTTTGAAGAGACTTAGGAGAATCTCTTTCTGAAACCCCAAAGTCACCCCAACGCACAGTCCAACAGAATGTCAAAGAGACATTCACAAATTCCTCGCTGACCAACCTATCTCTCATCGACAAGTCTTCACTGCACTCCATTAGAATGTCTAAGATACATTCGTCAAACTCCCATCGACACTACTCTATCTTGCCGATGAGAACAAGAACACCAAATTGGGATGTGTAAGAGACTTCTTCAAATCTCTCATCAACTAGCCTGCCTCTTGCTGACATATCCCACTATCTACTCCTAGTGACAACTTAATATCACAACGATAATTTTGAACACCTAAAAGAAGGAACTTGATGATCAGAATTGTCAATCCCTTATTGGATTTAAAATAACTCAAATTGTTTTTGTTGATGCAAGATTGCCTTTTGACCCCTCGGATGCTCCTACATCAGACACTCGAGGTAGTTTTGAAAGTGACTCTATCACTTCTCGAGAGTGAGAGGAAAACCCCAGATGGCTAACCTCTAACTCAGACAACCAAGTTGAGTCTTCTATTGGCCTTCCCTTCACTTCACCAGGTATTCTTTGTACTGCTTATTCCTGGTGCTTCTTCTCACATGACTGTCTAGGATTTATTCAATTTCTTCTTTCTCCATGGCTACTATCAGAACACTCCATTGTGCCTCTACCAACTCATGCTCCTTATCTCCTTCATGATACTCTGTGAGATCTAAAATATAAAATACAGGTGAGACATGAATCCCACTCAGCAAGTCAACCTCGTACACATTCCTTGAGTCACATTTCTTCAAAATCTTACACAATCTAAACTTCTTCATCTTCAACTTATTGTATGTACCAACTAGAAACCTTTCCTTCTGCAAATGCATCATTACTTCATCTCCAATAAAAAACTCCTTATGCCTTCTTTTCTGATCTGCCTTCACCTTGTACTGTGTATTCATCTTATTGATATACTCCTTAACTTCTTCATGCACATTCTTTATATGTTTTGCAAAATCCTCAACTTCAACACTACGCTTCCCTTCATTATCCATCTTCCTCAATTTAGAGGCAGTTCTTGGACTACTCTCATACACAATCTGAAATGGTGATAATCCAATGCTTCTATTGATTGAATTTTCCTAGGAAAACTCTGCTTGCAGCAAAACCAAATCCCAACCCTTGGGTCTGTCACCCACCAAGCATCTCAAAAAGTTACCCAAACTCCTATTCACTACCTCTATTTACCTATCTATCTACGGATGATGTGCCAAGCTAAAATTCAAATCATTTTTTAACCTTTTCCACAACATCCTCCAAAAATACCCAACAAACTTGGTATCTCGGTATGAAACTATGCTCTTTGGTAGACCATGTAGTCTTACCACCTCCTTGGAAAATAATTCTGCAACATGAACAACATCACTGGTCTTATGACACAGAATGAAGTGTGCCATCTTCGAGAACCTTTCCACCACCACAATTATGGAGTCATGACCACGCTACATCCTTGGAAAACCAAGAAAAAATTCCATGCTAATATCCTCCCACGTCTTCTCAAGTACAAGTAATGGTTGATATAGTCTAGTATGTTGATTGGTGCCCTTTGCCATTTGACACACCCTACAACCTTGTACAAACTTCTTCACATCCTGTTGTAGCTATAGCCAATTATAATGTTCACCAACAATGGCAATGGTCTTATCCTGACCAAAGTATCCTACCAATCCACCACTATGCTTCTCTTTGATCAAGTTTTCCCTCATAAATGTAGTCATGCAAACCCGAGGAGAACATACACAATCTCGCAGAATAATTTTTTTTTTTAAAAATTTAGATTAAACATGTAACAACACTTAACCATAAATCACATAGCACATCACATCACATTAACGCACTTAGTTCTCTGGGGCATGCGAGGTTACATCACAACAACTAAACAGAATAAAGCAAAGATTACAACATAACCATTAACTTTATAATAATCATGAACAATGATACATCCAATAAACGTGATGCGATAACAATAAGCATCACATAATACATCCATGATAACTCTCTCTTAAAAGAGTTACAAATGAGCCTAACTATTACATCATCATTATAATATTACATTACAATTTTCCTTGACATATGAATTACATTGGATTTCCCAACATGGGGATTGATACAAGAATTACAATAAACTCCCAAACATGTGGGATGATACAAATACGATGAAATCTGAAATACAAGGTGAATACTGGTACAACTCCAACTGTGGAAATGCTGAGAAGACAAGATGCTGATGGGGAACCCAACGGGTGCGGAGCACGTTCCACCCAACCATGTGAATTACAAGTAACTCACCCCCCGTGCTCAGAGGTGACGAGGAAATGAACCCGACCATGAATGTCAACCGACTCAACAACAACATGATACATAACAAGTACAACTTAAGCTTACAATGAACAACCATCAAATTTCACAAATCACATGACAAGATTTAAACCAAGAACTCATCACGGAACATGAAGTACTACACTTAACAATCAAATCAATTCACAAGAATTCAAAGAAACATCATAAAGAGATAACATCCAGAAGAACCGAACCAACACCCAAAATACTTTTCCAAATAAATCAGAACCAATATAAAGAACACGATTCCATAATAACTCTGAATCAACCATTCAATACACCATTCCAATAGGCAACAAGAACAAGTCAGACGGGTGTCAAGTAGGGAGGGTCATCACATAACTCTCATGGGATCCCCTGGCTCTTCCTCCAACTGAGGCGCCGGCACCCACCTATGGATTCCCTAGCCCTATAATCAGAACAACATAAATATAACAATATCCAGAGGCAACAAGAAACAAGAACAACAAAGATGTCTAGTGGAGAGTGTCATTGCATGGTTTTATATGGATTCTCCAGACAACCTATCACAAGGTGCCGCCTCCATCTCTACATGGATTCTCCAGACAACCAAGTTAAGGTGCCGCTTCCATCTATGGTTCTCCTGACAGCCTATCTCAAGGCGCCGCTCCATAGGGTTACTCATGCGGAGTCGTTAACCTTTCGTGATGACAAGGCAACGACCTTGCCAACCACGGCCTTCTGGTCCCCTTTAGTCTGTGCTAGCACTAACAGGTGGATGAGGCTTCATCATTATCTTGTTAATGTTTTACTACCCATCCCCCTAAATTCTATTTTTAGGTTATCACTTGTTTAACTACTCTTACGTGGGTTCCCCTGGCACTTCCTCCAACTGAGGCGCCGACGCCCACGAAGAGCCACTCTCCCTATGACCCTTAACATATCTCAAAACAGGCAAGGGTTGTACCATCACGAACAAAACATATAACTCAAAACATAAACAAGCGAGGCAAATCCATCTCGCAATAGCTCATAATCAAAATGCCAATACCCACGTACAACCCTTCCAAAAGTAATTCTAATAAATTTCCAAATCCAAGAGCACAACCACACGGAAACACATTCACAGATTAAAAGACATGCCTCTGGAACTAGGGTTCTCAATAAACAACAACTGAATCACAAAGTTCCCACACTGCAACCAGAATAAAGGAACAACCATAATCAAAATGCACAAGAAAGACCGACAATCCAAAGGGTTTCATAATTACAACAGGACTTCCACATCAATACGCTAAAACCATAAAATAACAATAAAGGAATAATCAATCAATTTTATCAAAATTCCACAAAGCAATTAACAATACAATAATATCCTTACCCACGCACAAGTATCTCGGTACAACTCTAAATAATACAACTTGTCATTTTAAAACAATACCAAACCACATTCCTAGTATGTAATAAATTTCATTAAAAATTAAATAATTAAACTTTCATTTGAATCAATAATATTAAATAATTATAATTTTCATTTTTAAAAAAATAAAATAATAAATAACATGATTATTATTTTATTTATAAAATCCATTATATTTATATATATATATATATATATATATATATATATATTTTAAAAGAATTTACAAATACATATTAAAACATAAATATATATATTAAATAAATATATTTAAATATATATATAAATATATATATATATATACATATTTATTTATTTATATATATATATATAAATAAATATATATATATAAATATTTATATATATATAAAATTTAAAATTTAAAATTTAAAATTTAAAATAAACAAATTTTAATTAGTGCCTGCCACGAAGATCTTGCTGCAGGTTCGCACAGCCATCCACAAGGAAATGGGGTGGCCCACCGGACCCCCAAAATCCCAAACAATTATATAAATTTTTTGTTTATTTCATATTTTTATTAAACACTTTAAAAATGCTAAAATCTTTTCATGATTTTCAATTAGTTAACTTATTTTATTTTATTATTAATTTTTTTATATATAATTTATAATTTCAAGTTCTGTGTCGTACACAGGTACGGCCATTAATTTGGCCTGAGCAAAAAATTTCGATTCTATTATAAAAATATAAATAAAATAATAAGTTTATACAAATAGTATATATTAATATATATGTATCCATATATATATTAATATGTACAAATGATAATCTCAAGAATATATTTGATACCCTAATCAGAGGTTTTTCTGTACACGACTTTCTATTCACTAATATTATGTTTCTAATCAGAATAAATATATATATTTTCAAATCAAAGGTATTTATAAAAACAAACAATATTATGCATGATCTAATTATAAAAGAACGACATAATGGTTTCTCAATGACAATAATATTTTCCTATTGGTTTGCTAACTGAGAATCATTTAAATATCAAATGAAGGTTTTCTTTTTCTGTAAATGAAATCAATCATATATAATCATTTATGTATCTAATTTCTTTTTGAAACAAAAAGAAGAATGAGATGAAATATTTGAAAACCTGGAGTCCTACGCGTATTCCAGAGTCTGGTGATGCTCGTTGATTCTGATGGCCTCCCCGAAGAGTTCCTCGTTCTTACTTCCAGATCTTCTCTACAGAATTTTTCTTTTCCTCGAACTTGATTCCAATTATTTATCCAGGAAGTCTCTCCAAGACCATACCAGTAGCAGATTAAAAAGAAACTTTCTAACACTCTCCACAAAATACCGCAAAAGAATCCCAATATCCTTTCTCAATTCTCAGAATACCAAGCCAAAATCTTATTCAACTTCTGTAACCCCCCTCCTCTGTGTGGTGTGTGAGAACCTTTTTAAAATTCTTAATTAAATAAAAATATATTCCCATTTCCTCAAGAACTCTCAAAAATCAAAAATAAAAGAAAATCATTCTTTAAAAGCCATCTTTTTCATTAGATCTGTATTCTCATTGGTTCAAACAATCCTTTCATTCTTTTATTTGTTTTATTGCTTTAATTTCTATTTTTGCAACTTTCTTGCACAACACATTACTTATTTAATTTAAATAAATTATTTTAATAATTATCCTCCACCAGATAATTAATTAAAATAATTAAAACACATTTAATATATAATTACCATTTAATTGTAATATGTGGTTTTCAAAATAATTAAATCATTTAAATATTCGAATATAATTTAAATCTAGCATTAAAACAACTAATTACTTCCATCATCAAAATCGATTACACCACAACAAATAACATACCAACATTAAAATAAACAATTATTATCCACATTCAATTAACTAAATCACAACCTATTAAATACTCACATTAATAAAATGCGACATACACAACACAAACCACAATGATGACAATTACAGAAATGTACAATACCAATCAACGAGACGACCTGACATCATGGGACGGGAGGACTTCATCGTCACCTCTGTATCAACATTTAACCGTTGGGCTATAGGTGCTCGCCCTGTCCTGCCGAAGCAGGTGGAATCGAGACTTGTCCCTGCAATCCTGCATACAAACGAAATTGTGTACATGTGCATATATATATAACATTAAAGCATTAATTCAAAATACTACATTGTGAGAAGGAATCGCAACATAACAGGGCACTCGCGAACGAGTGATGCCATATTGTCCTTCTAAACTGCTAGGAATGCATAGTTGATTCCTTCTAAACAACATAACATCTTGAATGGTATAATCCAACCACCTTTGTCCTATCCAACATGATAGGATCCTTGCAAGCTTTCCAAGCTTCTGCGAATAAGGATCTTTTGGATACAAGCTTGTGAGTTCCTTGAACCCAACAACTTCAACCTGCATTTCTGTCAAAAAATTTTGCCTCTTGCTCAAGGTGTTCATGACCCTATTCAATCGTCCACTCCCATGCTTCAAAACAAAGGTGTAACTTTGAAAAAATTCAACCCATTTTAGATTCCTTTGATTTAATTTTCCTTGACTATTCAAATACTATAAAGCTTGATGATTGATAAACAAAACTATTTCTTTTGGAAACAAATAATGTCTTCACTTTTTCAAAGCCTAAATTATGGCATAGAATTCCTGATCATAAACAAAATATTTCTTCTTTGCATCATTCAACTTCCCACTAAAATAAGCAACGGGTTTACCTTCTTGACTCAAAATAGCTCCAAAGGTGTTGCCACTGGCATCATAGTCCACCTAAAATACTTTATTGAAATCTGGGAGTGCCAAAATAAGCTACTTTGTGACCTTCTTCTTTAGAAAATCAAAAATATTTGTTTCTCATGTACTCCATCTGAATTCTTTTCTATCCCCTCTCATTGTATTAGTTAGGGGTGCACAAATACTACTAAATCCTTTAATGAAAATTTGGTAAAAACTTTCCATACCATGAAACTATCTTACCTCAATGGTGCTCCTTAGCGTTGGTCATTCCACAATGGCTTTCACCTTTTTTGGATCCATTTTCAAACCCTCCGCTAAGATAACAAATCCCAAATACACGAGTTCACATTTCACAAAACTGCACTTCTTCAAGTTGATCAGCAACTTCTCCTCTCTCATTGTCTCAAAAAATTCTCAAATATGCATCAAGTGCTCCTCCAACGTCTTGCTAAAAATCAAAATGTCATCCAAATAAACAATGAAAAAATTACCATAAAATTCTTTCAATACCTTGTTCATGAGTCTCATGAATGTGTTGGGTGCATTGGTCAGCCCAAAAGGCATGAATAACCACTCGTACAGGCCTTCTTTGGTCTTGAAAGTTTTCTTCTATTCATCTCCTTCTCTAATTTGAATTTGGTGGTAACCACTCTTCAGATCAATCTTTGTGAAATTCTTAGCTCCACTCAAGCAATCCATAATGTTGTCCAACCTTGGCAAGGGAAATTGATACTTGATGGTGATCTTATAAATGGCTCACGAATTAGTACACATTCGCCATTCTCCATCCTTCTTAGGTGCTAGTACAATAGGTATTGTACATGGACTCAAACTCTCCCTAATCAATCCCTTTTGCAATAACTCTTGCACTTGTATGTTCAACTCTTCACTCTTCGCTGGAGTCATTCTATGGGCTGCCTTATTTGGAAAACTGGCTCCAAGAATCAAATCCATCTTATGACTAATCTTCCTTATTGGTAGTAATCCTATAGGCACGTTATCAAAAATAATACTCTAGAATTCATCCAGCAAACCACACACTTCTACAGGAACTCCACTACTAACTTCCCTTTCAGTTCTTGGAATTAATGCAAAACACATGTGTTCATGTCTCATACCTTCTAGGAGTTTTCTTCCATCAACCAAACAAATTCATGCATTTTTTCATACCTTTTCTTTTGCTTCCTTCAGAGGCTTCAATTTATGTCAAACTCCATCCTTTGTAAATGAATAAGTGTTCGCCTGTACATCATGTATTGCTCAACCATCAAACTACCATAGTCAACCCAACATGTGACAAGCATCTATGGGTATCACATCACACAAAATTGCATCCCTGTAGTTACCAATTTTGAATTTTATCAGGAATTGTTCATTGACCAGGACCCTTTGATCCTTTTGCAACCATGCAATCCAATATGAACTCGGGTGCCTTCTCCTCTCCAACTACAATTTGGTGACCATTTCTTCCGACACTAGATTGCCAGTGCTACCTTTGTTAATGATGGCATTGCAAACCTTTCCTTCACATTTACAATGGGTACAAAACAAATTCTTTCTCTACTCAAACTCCTTCTCTTCATTCATCAAGGCCCTTTTGACAACAAGGGACTCACCCCTTTCTACATCTTTAGACTGTGAGGACCGAGTGTCTTCATCTACATGAGCTACTTGTGCCTTGCCTTTAGGCCTCTTATTCATCCTCTCTTGGTGTTGCAAGCACTCATATTCCCTATGTTCCTCTTCACCACATTGGAAACATGTTCCTCTGAAACCTCCTCTTCCTGGTCCAAGCCCAGACCTTTCTCTGCCTCTTCAATCTCCACTATTCTAATCACAAGGCTGATATGAGTCATCTCTTTGTTGATCTTGACTGGTATTGGCTCCTTCACCCTTCTTATAATTTCCACCTCACCTCCATATGGCCATTTACCAATCTTTCCACCTCGACCTCCTCCTCTTTGCTTGCTTTCAAACCTCTTGTTCAGTCACTCTTCAACCTCTAGAGAGAATTGATAAGCATCCTCAATGGTAGTCATTCTTACCAGTTCCAATTCTTCATGTATAATAGGCTTCAACCAGTTGATATTTAGAGAAACCTTTTCTTTGTTCACCTCACAGTGTCCAGTTTGAATGAGAACCTTGTGATATTCCTTAGTGTATTCTTTTATTTCCCTTGTTCCTTGTCTTAGACTCTACATTTTCTTTAGCAGCTCTAATTCATAGTCAACGAGAATTAACTGTTTCTTCAAATTTTCCACCATTCTGTCCCATCTAAAGATTTTATCTTTTCCTTGTTTACCTCCTTCAAGCTGGACCTCTTTCCACCATATACTTGCATGACCTTTTAACTTGGTCTTTGAAAAATTTACTCAAGGAGGGTCTTCAATCTCCTCAAATTTGAAAAATTCTTCCATATCATTGATCCAATCGATCAATTCTTCTGGGTTCAGGCTCTCGCTAAAATTTGAAACTTCCATTTTCGGTTTCTTTCCTAGACTAGATATTTCTCTTAACAATCTCAGCTCTCTAGGATCTACTTGATCATGTTCTTCTTCCTCCAATTCCTCTTTTGTTTCATCATCACTGTCATTTCTTTCCTGATGTGCTCCTCTTCCTCTTTGAACCTCTTCTTGCAAGGATTTCATCTACCTTCTGAGGGCTTTGATTTCATCTCTCGATGGATCTCTTCCTCCACCACCTCTACCTCTGCCTTGACCATGCTAGGCCATTCTTGGAGGCATTTTTTTCTTAACCCACAGTCATAGGTCCTGCTGCAACTACCTCACATTTGACGCTCTGTTACAGACTCGGGAACTCCTACTCTGATACCACTTGATGAAGGGTACTCCCCTTACAAGTCAGAACAACAATGCACAACCAAGTTTTCACAAAAAAAAGATCTTTATTTCTAGAACTTCATTATAGAAAATGTGCCATCTCATGGGCAGATTATTACACACATCTTGTAGCTTGCATATCTAAACCAACCTTCGTTCAACACTGTATGATATTCTATTACTCCTTTGCTACCATCTCAGATGTATTCCTTCGGCACTTATATCTTTGTCCAGTTCTTTAGGTCGACCTGCACCTCATGTCGTAGTTTCTATCATCATCTAATTAGTATTTGAGATCTCCAATTTGTTACATCGTTGTCAACAGTTCCACTGAGTTGGCCAATGAAATCATATTTCACAATGATATGAAATACACCAATATCACTCCACCAAGTGTCATGATCGAATTCACCATCCATCTCGATTGACCATCTTTGTTAGCTACTGCTAATGGAATGTTGCCAAGACTTAGCAAGATCTCACACTAAAGAAAATATGTCACATTGATAAAGCTCTTATCGAACACCATTGGAATGTGGAATAGACTTTTGGGAATCTCTCATAGAAGCATGTATTCTCACTGATATTTCCACTACCAGGTTAATGATCACTATCCATGTCATCGTTCATAATTCGCAACATGGATGCAAATTATCAATCTCCCTATTTCTATTCACCAACTATCCACTTCCTTGTCGGTCCCACCATTCACTTCTATCCATCACCTTGTCAAAGAGACATTAGAGGATGTCACGTCGAACCCCATATGTCACCTCGATATTGCTACCTCCACTCCACCAAAACCCGTCATGTCGAAGAGACGTAGGAGAATCTCTTACTAAAACCCCAAAGTCACCCCAATGCATAGTCCAATGAAATGTCGAAGAGACATTCATGAATTTCTTGCTAACCAACCTATCTCTCATTGACAAGTCTTCACTACACTCCATCAGAATGTCTAAGAGACATCAGTCAAACTCCCACTGACACCACTCTATCTTTCCAATGAAAACAACACCAAGAAGGGATGTCTAAGAGACTTCTTCAGATCTCTCATCGACTATCCTGCCTCTTTTCGACATAGCCCACTGCCTACTCCCAACGAAAAATTACTGTCACATCAATAATGTTGAACGCCCAAAAGAAGGAACTCGATGATGATCAAAACTGTCAACCCCTTATTGGATTTAAAATAACTCAGATTTTTTTTGTTGATGCAAGATTGCTTTCTAACCCCTTGGAATCTCTTGCATCATAAAAAGATAAATTAAAAATGAAAAAATTATCCCTAATAAGCCAACACATGCCAATGTATATCCTAGGCATGATAATAGGGCATGACCAATAAAAAATATTTAAATATTATTAACATCTTATTATTAACATATTATCCTCTAAATTATTGATTGTATTGAATTGTTATCCCCTAAAACATTGTAAAAAGGTAACTTGGGAACCTAAATTTGGGTTCCCATCATTTATACATTTTAAATTGTATAGATAAGTATATTAAAACACTTATTTCACCATTCTTTGGGAATATGTATCAATAGCAATGTTTTTATTTATGTGTCATTTTGCAACTATTTTTTTCTTTACAATGGATATGTAGGCATTGGTTTGAAGAAAAATAATATTTTGACCTTATGTGTGATGCATGGATAATGGAAATCAAGTATTGAATGTGATTAAGGGTGTTAGTTCCCAACCTTGTCATCCTTTCTCTGTCTGGTTAAACCCTGGTTTCCTTGCTTAAACCCTGCCTTGGGGTTTTCTCTTTTGTCTCTGCTCGCTTGTTCTATTTGTTCATTGACTTGCCCAGCCGATTCATATGTCACTTAAGTTACCTTTCAAGCCTCGTCTCTCATTCATCAACCAGCCCCTGCTTACCATTTTACCAGCTCCCCGCTGCTAACATCTTTTCATCCCGCGGGTTATCTTTCTGCTAGCGGCTTCAGGCCTAATTGTCTCTCGCTCTCCACATGCCTGCTAGCAGTTAGTGCTTTTCCTTCCGCGTGGTCAATGCACACTTGACACGTGTCCTGGGTCTCCTTTCGCTATGATATCTCCTTTCCACTGTGAAGTCTCCCTGACCTCTTTGTGCCTTGCCGGCAGTTCTTTCAACAAAGATCAACGGTCCGCGGGCAACCACCATTATGATCTGACGGCCAACACCTGAGCGCTCATGTGACATGCTTGATCTTTATGCTCTGCGGGAGCAGCGTCCACCTACCACATGTCGCATGGAACCCACCTCTGAACTCACACTGTAGTGCATACATTTCAATGGAGATCGACGGTTCTTGGGTAACCATGTTCTGATCCAATGGTCTGCGCTAGCCTCGCTTGACGAAGGAGCTCGACACATAAATCCCGCGAGGATAGTGAGATGGTGACATGTGTCAACGGGGACCCACTTTCCAGGTTTGCTCATGGTGTTTACTTCATCAAAAATCAGCGGCTCCTGATTCACAGGTTTTCATCCTATGGCCCTCGCTGAGTTCGCTTGTTCAAGATGCTAGATCTTTAAGACCTGCGAGGAGTGTGAGTGGCCGCCACGTGTCTCCCTGGTCACCTTCCTCATTGTGCCCTATGGCCACGAGGAAGCTGAGGTGGCGATATGTCACATGTTCTTTATTCTAGGTTGGAGTCAAATGCAGGGTTGGAGGCTTGTTGACTTGATCTGGGCCATCCGTTGCATATGACTTAGGATTGATCTAATGGTGCACGCTAGCTCACCGGTCCAAATTGCTCGATGATTAACCTCTGTTAGATGGCGTGGGACACAGTGTGAAGTGGGTAAAGGCCAAGCAACTAACAAGGCCATCAGGGAGCACGTGTGTCAAATGGATGGAGATGTTTTAATCTTCATATAAAGGTGATCGATGCTTAAGCCTGGGCCGATGACAGTTTGGTGTGCCATGCTAGTGTTTGCATGAATCAACGGTTCCTGGGTAACTTAGAATTGATCAGACGGCGCACGATGGTTTCACTGCTTCAAGTTGATCAGAGTTTAGCTCCTGCGAGATCAGTGAGATTGTGCCACATGTCCTACCCAGGTGACCAAATGACGGGTTCCAGTCTGTTAAATCTTGCGCTACTAACAGACTATTAAAGCACACGTGCAAATAATGAACACAAATGTTTTGATTGTCACGATAAAGGTACCCGAGGTTTACTTGAAGACCAAATGCCATGTATAACATGCCAAAGTCCACAGGAATCAATGACAGTTGGATGCTGAGCGATCAGATCAATGGCTTTCGCTCGCCGTGCCAGTGCAAGCTATAGGGACGTTACATCTTGTGAGGGGTGCAATCTAGTGGAAGCATGTTTCAATGGTCTAATGAAATTTAAAAGATAGCCATCCGATCTTAGTTGATTGATGGTCGAGATTCAAACTTACGCGCAACTAGGGTTTCTGATATGTGCGTTGCGCATGAAGACCCAGAGACCAAGAAACTTAATGGCAACAGGGAGTTGGTCGCTGGATCCACCGAACCAACATTCATGGAAATACTTAAGACACACGATGGTGTGTTTAGAGGTATGGGCGCAGGGATTTCATGGCAGATTTCATGCTGATAGACAGACCTGATTAGTCTGATTGCCATGGCCGCCCATGCTCATCCTTCTTGATTTTGACCTGATCGGATCTGTTGTGCGATTTCCTTGGGATCACCTAGCACAGAGCATTCAATGTAATTCAGTGAGGCTGGTGAGCTAGTGACTTGGCTTGTGAGCTATTTAGGGTTTTGTCTAGTCACCTGATGACATGTTTTCTCATATGGTCGGTTGCTTGTTGCATCTCCTATTCTTATAAAGGATATTTTCATGGCCAGTGCAAAGGGTTCAAGTTCTGAGGTTTTGGACCTAAGGGTTCTAAACCTTAGGGTTTAGTTCCACCTTTTCTGAGTTTGTGGACCAGTCTGAGATAGATTAGGGTCTAGTCTTGAGTCAATTTTGAGTCTGTAAGCTGTAACTTCGAATTCATATGTAAATACAATCAGTTTGAGCAATGAAAACATGAAGAAACTTGTCTCTCATGCATGTAATCAGATTGTCTCCTTGCTTGTGTGTTTTTGATCATTTGAATGAATGGCATAAGGTGTATTTTGATTTCATCCTCTCATACTTCATGAGAATGTGTTGCCTATTGATTGGTCTGCTTCAAGGAAGTAGTTAAAATCCTCTGAACAGATAACAGTGATCGATTATATACAAGTAGGATTTGGTAAGAAGAGTCTAGTTGCTATAAGAGCTGGATTGTCAGTGTAAGGCACTGATAGATGATGTAAGGCATTAACATAACAAATTCCACAGATTAAGGTCTATTTGCAGATGATTTCCCCTTTTGTGTTTGACTCCATGGCCCAAACTAGGCACTGATCTGTTTTGCAGCCTGTTCCCCTCAGAAACAATCTTATAAATCATTGAATATCTTTTGTTTAGTCTTGTCCCACCTCCTTGTTGTCTCAAGTCCTGTGTTACTAAGAATCTAGCCCTATTTGAAGTTCTCAGCACTTGACATTAGGAGTCATCTACCATAAAAAGCAATGTACTACTTGTTTTAAGGCATTGTGTGGGTCCAGTTCCATTTCCTGAGTCTGGATAGTCTGGGATAGACTAGTGTTTAGTCTTGAGTCATGATTTTGAGTCTATGGTCTGTAATTTTGATTTCATTCTGTAAATACAATCAGTTTGAGCAATGAAAACATGAAGATGCTTATCTCTCATGCAAGTTATCAAATTGTCTCCTTATTTGCATGTTTTTAATCATTTGAATGAATGGCATAAGGTGTCTTTGTTCATCTTCTCATACTTCATGAGACTGTGTTGTTTGTTGATAGGTATGCTTCAAGGAAGCAGTTAAATCCTTTAAACAGATAGCAGTGATTACTTGTTTGCAGGTAGGATTTGGTAAGAAGAGTCTGGTTGCTACAAGAGTTGGATCGTCAGTGTAAGGCACTGTTGGTTGATGCAAGGCATCAATAAAGCAAGTCCACTGATTGAGGTCTATTTGTAGATGATCTTCCATTTGTGTGTGTGACTCCATGACCCTAGATTAGGCACTGATCTACCTTGCAGTCTAGTTCCCCTCAGAAACCTTTCATTATAAAACATTGAATATCTTTTGTTTAGTCTTGTCCCACCTCCTTGTTGTCTCAAGTCTTGAGCTACTGAGAATCTAGCCCCATTTGAGGTCCTCAACACTTGGCATCATGAGTCATCTGCTATAAAAAGAAATGTCTAGTCTCCTTTAAGGCATTGTGTGGGTATACCCGCCCTGGTTCTGCAGAGCCTAAAGTGCAGAAGATCTCAATCTTTGACTGGATCTTGTCAGTTGGTCCAGGCCCTCTGAGCTGCCCCTGATTGGAGATGGCTACTCCATAGGTAGAATAGGAGATAAACCTAGTTTACATAAAAAAGAACCAACAAGTTGGCAACTTTACTAGGGATTTACTCAGAAACCCAGTTATAAAGTGCCATATCAATAGAGTCATATCATTATTTGCCATGTTGGTTTTGTTTGATGTTTGAAGAATCTTAGGCCTGGAGAGAGTTTTGTTGCAGTGAACCTGAAAGCTACAAGATCTATGGTGCTCTGTCGGATGGAACTCAAAGAAAGAAGAACTTACATGTGAAAGTGGACTTCATATCATTTGAAGTTCAGTCCTCTGCAAAGAGGTGGTGACTTTGTCAAGGTGAACATGTTGAAGATTTAAAGAATAAGTTCCATGGCTGCAATGTTTCCAAGTATTCTTCATACTTTTAAGCATTAAAAAAAAACTTTAGTTCCCTTATTTGGTGAGATCAAGCACTGTCATCAAGGGAAGTTTGAATATTGCAACTGGATAGTTGTAGAGGGATAGGTTTCATTTGCAAAATGCATTGTTGTCCTGACTCTCCCTCTACAAGCTATGATGCCATGCTTAAGGCACTGCCTTCTCTTCATAAAATAGTATATGATAATGAAAGATACAGCCCTTTGGATTTCGATAAAATCTAGGGTTACCCACATGTTGCCCCTAGGGGAATCAATAAACATTTACCTAAGTTTAGAGGTGATGTTGAAGAATCAGCATTAAGACATATGCAATGTTTCATTGATTTCATGGAAGACTGTCAAGTTGGAAAAGAGGATGTGGTCATGAAGCTATTTGTCAGATCTTTAGAAGGTGTGGCCGATGATTGGTTTACTTGCTTACCAATGCACTCCATCATTTCATGGTATCAGCTCAGGACTTTTTTCCTTGATACCTTTGATGATGCTCCATCAGTTGATGAAGAAGTTGTCTTTGAACGACTTGCAGAGGTGGTGCCCCAAGCAGAAGATCAGAAGTTGAGACTCCTAAGCCAAGAACCCGAAAAGGAACATCAGTTGGACTGTCTCTTTGAAGAAGGGAGGTGTGATCAGCAATGTGATGAGATAGTTAAGCAATTCAAGTGCACAAATGGGTGCAGTCTTGACACAAGTCTTCATGAGGAGATAAATGAAGTTGCTGATTCAGGGAGTTCCCTTGAGGATATCAGATTTGACAGAGGAGGTGTTGAAATTCACCCTCATGAAGGTAATCTTTTTGAAGATACCTTGGGATATCTTGATTTGCTACTTGGTGTTGCATCTAATCCTGATGACTATCAAGAGAAGGAAAAAGTGGTTGAGAGGGTAGGATAGAACATTGACCTACTAAGTTGTGAACAAGTATCAGAATTGCTAGCCACCGAATTTCAAAGGTATGCACACAACAACCCTAGGTTGTTGTGGGAAACTCCTATCAACCTTGATAGTGATAAGGACCTGCATGATGCAAGGTATGATACAAGTGAGTCCGATGCCCCTTTTAATGATGATCTTACAGATCATGATGACACTGATTTCAGTCAGAGATCAGATTGTGCTTCTGAACCAGAGTTGCTCAATGATGAGCAAGATTGGGATGAATGTGACAGTTGGATAGCCTATGAGGATGCGTTAGAGTCCTTTAATGACTCCTATTACCAGCATGATGAAAAACAAGTGCAAGGAAAAAGAGGAAGTGGGGGTGGTAGTTTAAACCATCATTGCACCAATGATGCACCTTTTTTCACTGAAAATGATGAAGCACAGTTGCAAGATGGTGAGTGTATCCCTTTGTATACACTTGATGAATTTTTCACAGAATGTGACAATACGCAGAGCACTGGAGCTAGTTGTTTTCAGCTTCAGGGTAATGTAAATGGTGAATATGACAGCTTGTTGTCACATAACAATCAGCATTTTGAAAGTATGCCTGACTTTCAAGTGCATAGTGATCTTGAACATGTTTATGATGTTGCATGTATTGACCTATTAAGAAGTACTAACATGTTCTATCAGGTAGCTATTTGTGACCAGACTATGTCTCCATATGGTCTTGATCATTGTTCACAGTTATTGCCACATGATACAAAATCAGATAATCAAGAAGGTGGCAATAATGAGACCTATTGGATTTGGTTTCTAGTTGAAGATAAGGTTGGACAGAGAGCAAGTTCTCACTTGCACAAAGGCAATCAAATACTTATGCTTGCAGAGATACAATCATTCACATTGTTACAGTTTGGCAGAGGCAAGCATGAATCAGGAGAGACCAACTCATTTTGCAGAATTGTGTTTGATAGAGGTAAATGCTGGCTCTCAATTTTCATCAGGTGGCCTAGTGTCATCAGGTGAAACAAAGAATGAATCAAGTGACTCTTGAATTTCCAGTTCATGGACAATTCTCGAAGTGGTGCTTCATCTGAAGCATATCTTTTTCCATGAACATTAGTTTTAGGGTTTTTCTTTCTAGTCTGGTGTGTTTCCTTTTTGCTATGTCTGCTAACCCTGTCCGATTAGCTCCTTGTCTATTTTTGGTCCCTTCTCAACTTTTGGTTTGCTCTCCCAGTGATCTGGAATCTTGCTATGCCCTCCAGGGGCATACATCCCCCAACTAAGGGATTGTATAAATTTTTGAGATAATTTGAGCTATGAGAAGGCTTAGTTACCATGAATTCAAACATCCATATCCTAATTAATACATCAAACCCTATGGTTTATTATGAGAATCAAGTTTAATCAAAAGGATTATCATGACATACCCATTTAAGAAAGAAAAAATAATGTTAGACATTATTTTGTGGATCATTAAGCTATAGTAGATTTCTAGTGCCATTTAAGAAAACCATCCTACTATAAGTTATGAAACATAAAAAATTATTTATGTCATTCCAAGGGAATAGGACAACTACCAAATTGTTATGATCATGCCAAAAAGTAGTATAATAAAAAATGATTATCATATACCTATTAAATTATTTCATCATTTATCTATCACTACTAATATTTGTACTCACTATCTTACCCAACTATAAGAGGTGTTATTGGTATGGATAGTGATGTCTTAGGGTTTTTTTAGAAAGATATTAGCCATACACATGCAACATATTTCCATGTCATATGCTTACAAGGACTTTCATGATGGAAAATAGTCTAACTTTTTGGTTTTCATTGGTTTTCTCTAATGGATCTAATGTTTTTTCTTTTGTTAGTATTCTAGGAATTTTTCATGAAATACTCTCAAGAGAAAACTACATCCCTAATAGACAAATTTTTATTATCGAAGGAAATTTATCAAATGTTATACCAAAATAATTATTACAATAGATCCATGAGAAAATTATCTTCCAAGCACTATCATACTCTAAAATGGTCAACTAAGGTTACCAATATATAAATCTCAACATCTTAGTAGTCTAAAATAAGGCCATCATCACCATGCACAATGATATTGTTTATATTTTATTTTCCCATCACTGCATCATTTATATGTTTGTGTTAAGATACTCACATTTTCATTGTTTGATTATGCAATAATATATAACATTTTCCTAATTAAAAATAGTAGAGAGGATATCTTGTAAAGAAAATAGTCATGAGATTAAAAAGATTGCCATTTAGAGCCCTACCATTGTGGATATTCCTACTTGATAATATCTTTAGTGTATTGTTAACATAATTCAATTTATTTTCATGTATTACTAAAGTGTTTATTATGCAGGCCATACTAGGAATTATATTATGGATATCTCATAACTATCATTAAGGTTTTCCTTTAGACTATTTTAAATCTCAAAGAAACAAAGTAAAAAAAATTCACACTTGCAATATCTTCAAATGCAACACATTATCACATCATGTGATAATAGTCAGACCTAACATATTACACATTCCTAAGGACTACCATAACCAATCATAGTAGTGTCATGTAATGTGCAATATTGAACTTCTTATTTCCTATCTTAGGGGCATTGACTAAATATTGTTATAATGGTAAACCAAAGAAACCAATGACATGGTACTTGAACATATAAACTTAAGGACTATCACAACTAATATGGATTGTTAAGGATTGTCAAATTTTATTTTAGATGTGAGTATGATTCAGAGGATTTTTTGTCAATTTTGGAAATTCTCCAATTTTCTCCAATTTCAGCATCATCAGAAAGTGCTCGGGACCCTAACTTCAACACAACTCAAATGGAGTCAATCAGAGTCCCAGAGCTCAAGATATATATGGTCAAACCTCTGGTCAACTCTTAGAACTAGGCAAAAAAAGGACAAAAAATCAAAGTCATCAAAACTGGTCAAAGTCAGCACCATTGTGTAGTGCTCATCGTCATGATTCCGACAGAGTTCGTTTCATAGAAAACAGAGTTTGTATGGCAAAGTTATGGAAGGTCAAAGATTGGGTCAAAGTTGCATGGTGACATCAACGCCCAGTCAACTCAATGACCAATTAGCCCTTGACACATGGCATCACCTCATCCCTCCAATGGCAATATTATTGTTTTTTATATAAAATAATAATAAAAAGGAAAAGAAAAAAGGGGGGTTATTGTGGGGAATATTTATTTTTTAAAAAAATCAAATATTCCCCACCACTCTTTCCAAGGCTTAAAACTAGGAGGTGTACCTTAAAACAAGGCTTAAAATAAGCTTTAAAAATAAATAAAATAAAACCCACTCCTAACCCCTGCGTATGCTTACTTGGGGCATATTTTTAGGGAGGAAAATGTGGGATTTACTTCGTAAAACAAATTCCCCTAAAATTATAACCAATTCACCCCCTATAATTAAGGATTAAATCCTTAACAAAATCAAGCCCTATTATATCCAAAGGTGAATTATTAAGATCTCCTAAAAAAAATCCCGAAAGATATTATGGAATAAAATTACAAGAGGCCATCCGTGAAGATTTTATGTAAAATTGGATGGGTGATTTTAACGGGATGATTATCCCTGTGTAAATAAGGGGGATTTTTCAAATAATATTTTCTATGTAAAGGGGATATTGGAGGTTTTGAAAATCAATTGGTTATGAACCAATTTGAGTAATTTTTTTGTATAAAAAGGGTAGAATGGGGAGTGTGAGAATAAGTAATTTTTGAAGAATTTTGCAAGTGTGAGAGATTGTTTTCCTTGGGGAAATTATTGTAGTTTCATGCTTTTGGAGAAGCTTGTTTCCATGCACTTTGGAAGTGCATTTGTAGATTTCCTTGTAAACCAAGGGGAGGTTCTGTCGATGAATGTAACTGAATTTCTGGAGGAATAATTGGATCGGTCCACTCAATTGTAGAAGGCCCTGAAGACGTAGTAGTTCTAAACGACGAACTTTGTTATCAATCTTCGTTTGCACTCTCTTTATCTCTCATTCTGTTCTTTCTTTAATTACTTTGTAATTTCATTATTTACATTTTGTTTGTGTGTTTAAATTATAATTAAGCACTTTTGGTTTGTAATTGTAATCGTTACACATTCAATGCAATTAGTCTAGATCCTAAATCAGATCAAAGTATGAGGTAGAATTATGGAAGGTATAGTCATAGACGGAATATAATAGGGTTACCTTTAAACCTTCATAATCATGCATGATTCTTGGTGAAATAACTAATAATTCATTCATGCATCAATCAAGAAAAACAAGTTTCCTTTATGACTATCATAATGCATTATAAGAAGAAAAAGAGTAAATTAAGGAAAAACATATTATTGCACAATCCCAAATAGGACTATCATGATAGTCCTACAAAGGACAGCCCTAGGTTGAACATGTGAAAATATAAATTTGGGAATTTTGATTGATGAAAGGAATGAACCTAAAAGTTTTATGGTTTTTAGAATATTAAAAAGTGAAAGGAGTTGAAAAATAAAGAGAAGGCATGAGAAATATGTATGTTAAACAATGTTGCAAAAAACTATCAAAAAAGTGAAAAGTTGTCAAAAGTTACTACATCCCTAGATAAACTTGTATTAAGACGGGTTGGGAAATTCAGGGTTTGTAATGAAATTTTATATGATTATATCATTCCCAAATAGATGAAATTGGAAAAACATGTCACCAGTAGTAAAGATGTAGGATAGCAAAAAAAAAGTTGCAAAATTGGAAAATTGTTAGTAACTTTTAGATTTTTTATTTTTTATTGAAATGGTGTTTTTAATGGTGGGTAATGGATATAAATTATTAAAATTATATTTTTTAAAATAATTTATTCTTTTTTTTTTTTTGTAGGATTAATTTCCTATAAACACTTGGACACATGCCAAAATACGCTAACATGTTGACAAAATTTGGAAATATCATTAGCTTGAATTATTTTCACTTGTACCTATAAAATTCAAAATTGAACATGTGAAAAATGTTGAATAAAAATTATATAAGATGAGAGAAGAAAAATATTCATTTTCCTGAATTTGATACCTACTTTTGTAAAAAATGTTGTAATGATAATATTGTAAAATCCTACCTTTATGATGAAAATTGATTTTTTTTTTAAGATGCATGAATGGGAGTTGTATTAAAAATTAAATATAATAGAAATATTTATAGATGGAGGTTATATTGATAAAAATAAGCCACCTATAATTGCATATTCCTATTTATGCTTGAAAAATGAAGATTAGTGTTAGATATGGAGGAAAGGAGGTGCTCATAGTTATATGTGTCTTGTATACTCATATTTCTCACTTGAAATTTACCTTATCTTATCCTAGGAGTTGAGGAGGCAAAATTATTATTTTCTATTATCATAGGAGTTGAGGAGGCAAAATTATTATTTTCTATTATTGGAAAATTATTTTTTCTTCAACAAACCTACTACCATTATTTAATGCTTGGAAACTTGAGAAAAGTTATAATTTTTAAAAAATTAAAAAACTTACTACCAAAATTAAATGTGGAGATGAGAAAAATTTACTTTTGGTGCTAATTAAAGCTTGTTGAGGAAGATACAATGTAACACCCGTCGTGCAAACCCCAAAGGACAACTATTACACCCATAATTTTTTTTTTTAAAATTATAAAGTAAAAATATTAAGTTTTGTTACATACTATTACATTACATAAATACAAGTTCAAACAGCTAAGTCCTTTGGGGCACACGAGGTTGTATTACTTAATTCTAACTCATAACGAAAAGATAAATGAAATAGCAAATTGCTTAACTAATTACATACATCCATCATGATCATTACATTAACTCATTCACAAGGGATAACTATAATAGATAGGATTAAATCCTATGAATATCCATACACACATATACATAGATACACCACATGTTATAAAACCATAATCAGTATCATAAGCCACAAATGGTTACAAAGATACATTTTTACATTACATCGGTTTTCATTTCATGTACATTAACTCATTCACAAGGGATAACTATAAGAGATAGGATTAACTCCAATGAATATCCATACACACATATACATAGATACACCACATGTTATAAAACCATAATCAATATCATAAGCCACAAATGGTTACAAAGATACATTTTTATATTAAATCAGTTTTTAGTTCATTACATGGATCATATACATAAGTTTACATCATAACTTCCCATACATGTGGGAGTGATACACCAATACAAGAGTATATATGAAATACATCCTAAACATCTGGCTACAAGAGAACTTTGGCTCAAGATCCATTTGGATGGCACTGTACTGAATGAATGCTAATGGGGAACCCAACGAGGTGCGGAGCACATTCCACCCGACCATGTGGGTTTTAGAAAAACCCACCCCCCGTGCTAGGAGATGACAAGGAAGAACCCTCAACCAAGGATGTCCAACAAAACAATTACAATACATAACTCCAACACAGTAACATATGAATACTTAGTTTACAACAACAACATCAGTAGATACCAAATATAACAACCTTAAACCAATAAACATAATATTAATAAATCACAATGCAAAACAAACCATAGACAACTTCCAAGACATACCAACAATAAACCACTTCCACAACATAACAACAATGGATCAAATAACATAACATCAATAAATTGCTTCCAAGACATAGCAACAATAAATCATATCACATAACATCAATAAATCACTTACAAGACATAGCAACACCAAATCATATAACATAACATCAATAAATAACTTCCAAGACATAGCAACAATAAATCATATAACATAATATCAATAAATCACTTCCAAAGGCTTACAAAGATAGCAACTCATAAGGGGTTACTAGGGGAGAGTGTCATTGCATAGTCCTATAAGGGTTACCCTGGCCCTTCCTCCAAGAGCCAACTTCTCCTTACTGCCTGAGGCACCAACCCCCATCTATGGTTATATTGGCTCTTCCTCCTACCTGAGGCATCGACCCCATAGGGTGACTCATGCGGAGCCGTTAACCTCTCATGAGAATGAGGTAATAGCCTTTCCAACCATGACCTTCTCAGCCCACCTTTAGTCTATGGAAGCCCTAACAGGTGGACAAGGCATCCATTCTTATCTTGTTAATTTTATTATTACCCAACCCCCTAAATTATTTAATTAAGTTATCACTTTTTACTACAACTCTTGTGTGGGTTATCCTGGCTCTTCCTCCTACCTAAGGCGTCGACCCCCATGAAGAGCCACTCTCCCTAGAGACCCAAAAAATAAACCTAAATCCAAGGGTTGTACCAACATAGAAAAACATCAAAGTATCACAACTGAAACATGTGAGACATTACCCATCCTGCCAAAATCACATAACTAGATTCTCATTAAAATTGGTACAACCCTTCCATAAGAATCAAGACTACAATGCCAATCAACTTGCCACAACAAGAACAATTAAAAAAAAAAGCCATCATTTAGAAATTGCTTCCTGCCTCTGGAAGTATAAAGATCACATTAACCCTAAATAGGGTTCCTAAGACATACTGGGTTCCCAAATCGATAAAAGCCAAAAGAGATAACACAAAGATAAGCAAAAAAGCCAATCCAAATTTTACAAGAACCCAACAACCCAATCACAAAATTAACTAAAAGCCATAATAAATTCCCACACTTGTTATTATGAAAACAATTTCCTAAACACTAAAATTCATTTCATTCCATTTGTAAACTAACCACATAATTTAATTCCATTTTCATGATGAAATTATAAAACAGAATTTTGATAATAAAATTACTGTAAGGTTATTTCAATTAATAAATTACAACCAATTTACAAAAATCAATATATATATATATCAAATTTAAAATAATAATATTCTGAATTAATTTATTTTCAGCATCTAGAGAACTAATTTATTCATATGTTTATAACTATATACGCGTATGAATATATATATATAAAAAAAACAAATTTTAAAGGGCATCATAAGCTAAATGTGTAGCCATAGAGGACTGCGCACAATAGTCGTTTGGGCTGTTGTGTGCAACCATCTATGGCTAGCTACTACGCAATGTCTAGACAAAGGCTTAGACCACAGCGAGGGGGAGAGGGTAGGGTATGGCCCAACCGTCCCTCCCTCCAATCAATGTTTTCCTATTTCTTTCAACACCGATAAAACACAGTTTGACCACAATTTCAATTTTGATTAAGATATATATATATATATCCTAGAGAGAAACAAGATTTCTCATAAAATTACAGACATATAGGATAATTCCATTAACTACAATTAATAATTTCCTTTATCAAATACCCAGTAAATAAATAAATTGATGAGAAATTTTATTCTACATCCCCAACCAAATTTAATTTGCAAAGAGATATGTTTTCCAATGCCGATTTAATAAACAAGTTGAGAGATCAAATAAATAAAAAGAACCTGATGTCCTATGCTTCAGATGGATTGATGAAGCCCTCTCTTGATTTTCCCACACGACTCTTCGCAAATCTCCCCTTCTTTCCACATAACTTCTTCACAAATAGCTTCAATTGAATTTTTCAATCCAATTTTCTGTATATAATATGGGCTTTTCCAGAGAAAATGAAAGAGGAACCAACTTTTTATAGAACAAAGTCTTTTTGAAGCTTCTGTAAAAATTTTCCATGAATAAAACTTCTTCTTTTTCATATTAAATAAAAATATCATCTTCTATTTTAAAAAACCCAAAAATCAAAATGAAAGGGCAATTTTCTATTTCCTTACCAGTTTTCTAACAAAATCTTAACATTCATTGGTTCTTTTAATTCTCTTCTTTATTTTTCTATTCTAATTAAAATCTTTAATTTTTAATTACTATTTTATTAATTTCAACTCATAGTTGACACATTTTAAATTATTTAAATATTTTATTCTATTAATTATTCTCAACTTACTATTTACATCAAATTATCAAAATTACAAATTATAAATAATATTATTTGCACAATTAGTTTATTTATCTTTAATTAAATACATGTAACCTTTAATTTAACACTTTTAAATTTTAATAAAGCTAATCCAATAGTTAACTAACAACACTTATTTCAATTATTTAATTATTTTAATTACATAATACTAATAATTCACCCATCTACCCAACAATACAAACACTAATTTAAATGACACAAATACAAAAATCACAATAAACATTTGCCACCAACAAAACCAAAATAAATCGAAGTCATGAACACACAATATTGCTAGACACAATGATGGGGTTGATAGACTTGGGACAGGGAGACTTCCTTGTCATCTCTATTTCAACATCATGCCCATTGGGATTTTATAATGCTCACCTAGTCCTGACAAAGCAGGTGGAATCGAGGTTTAGTTCCCGTGATCCTGCATACAAACAAGGTTGTGCACATATATATATATATATATATATATATATATATATATATATATATATTCAAATACAACACATCGTGAGAAGGAATCACAACGTAGCAGGGCGCTCGTGAACAAGTGGTGCTACATTGTCCCCTCACCAACCACAATAGCAACTACAACATCAAATATAAAGTAGCATTGCTAAACTAAACTGATCGCATCATATCATCATGAAATATTTACTAATCTACTGCATCACAATATAATATTGCATCTATATAAAAGCATCACCAATTAAATGCAAGCATAATGTAATGTCATAATATCCATGCCATCAAGAGCAGTATCATGGTCATCAAGTAGTCTAAGCTATCCAATCAACCAGTCTAACTAACAAATAGTAATGATCAAAGTCTCAAAGTATCAAGCAAAACCATAGAAAGTATCAAATCATAATAGCAACACAAGGGGTATTACATACAATGAGATGAGGATAACTTACATTGGGAATTGTTCCTACTACCAAGATTAACTTTAGATTTGAGTATCTAATTTAAGACCTCAAGTCAAATTAATCTTAACCATTGATTGTAAAAGATAAAACTTAGTATTTTCAATTTGATTTGTATATATGTACAACTAAAATTAATTTTAATTGTTGGAAACTTTTTAAATTTTAGTTTGAAAGTAATTAAAGCAATACTTCTTCCACTTTCACCTAGTTTTTTAGTCATCAAGTTGTTTTCTTATATTCTCATTATCTACTTTGATGGATATTAATGAGTTTGTGATTTTCTTCATGTCACTATTTTTTTATTGTAATCAACCTTGTCTGGCCAAATTGACAACCATTATTTCATGATATCAATAATCTTATTAAACTACACTAGTAAATAGGTGTCTAATGAAGTTTTCTTCATGATTTGAAACTCCTTTTAATATTACACTATATTTTGGATGTTTAAAGTTATATAGCTAAAAATATTGGTTTTTTTATAGACATATTTATCCATTGTTGAGATTTAAATATGGTTAAAGGATAGGATTTTTAGTTACTTTTATATCTAACCCTTCTTTGTCTCACCTCATCTTTTGCATTTATAAAATTTGGATAATTTAGGAATAGAATAGTATTTCCAAACTTGAATAGTGCTATTATAGAGTGAAAATTTCATAGATACAAGTTGATATATTGTTGGTTGTAGGTTGAAAAGTGATATTTTAAGGTAATTCATGTTAGGATAAGTTTTATTTAATACATTTATAAATCTAAAAAAAATTGGTTAGATTTAATATGATATTTTTGTGTTGGAAAGTTGATCCAAATATAACAAGCTACTTGATGAAATAAAAATAATAATAAATCAACTAATATGTTCAATGATTCAAGATCTAGCTACAAAGAACATTTGGGTAGTCATTTTCTATTTTGATATTGTAATCCTTTCGATAAAGGTGTGAGTTCATTTTGGATTCTCATCTAAATTGAGATGTGTCAAAAAACTAATCAATAATATCCATAGATGACATTATAGATAGAACCTCATATATATTATTCCTAAATTCTAAATACAACATGTCTAATAAATTTACTCTACTCTTACATTCACATTTCTCTCATATATTATGCTCATATCATATCTCTATCTAGCATATTACATATTCATCTTTTTATATATATTTGATCTATTTTACTTTGTATCTCTTCTATTTTTTTAAGCAAAAGGCTAGGTACCTGTATACTATATTAATATTCATAATAGATAATTACAAAATTTCCATAGAAAGCAAGAGTGTCTATTTTTTCAAATTGGATCATAATCATAGAAACATTTTCATCTACCCAGCCCAACAAAATTACAACCAAACCCTAATTTGCACCCCTATACAATATTTATTGCTACCTATAGTTTCATACCCTATACATTAAACACTGCCATCCTCAATTATGTATCCATATACTGAAATACTATCAGCTGAAACAAAAATGTTGCAACCATGAAGTCACTAACTTTCCCTATGAGAACATTGAACTAAAATTTTGCCTTGTTCCTCTTGAACTGCCACCTGAACTTGATTTGCTACTAAATCTTGAGAATGCACTGCTATGTTTATGTCTAGCACTTGACGATTATCCCTTACTGCTCTATGAATTGGTAGTGCAGTACTTACTTGGAGGCCTTGTAGATAGTCATGTGTCATGATAATTGAGATGGCATGGAATTTTTCTTAAATTTATTAACTTCTTCCTTGTCGAACTCAAAATGGTGCCTATTGAGTGTTGTATACAGGTAACTCAAAAAATCTTTGAGTAGAGATAGCTTCATACCCACATAAGCATTGACATACCTTTGTTTATGCATAAGGTAATTCCTTGGAAGCAAACCACCAACAAATCCCTCACCCTGACTGAAATCATATGCCTAGATTTTTTTCAACAAAGCATTATCTTCTAGATAAACTTCATTCACCACCTTATTTGAAATGGATTGAACTAAATTTAAATTTTGCACTAAATCCAAAACATTGGAAATGAAAATCGACAAGATATTTGCAGGAAAGATGATTTGTTGAGACTCAATATGCAAGATTTCCTCCCCTGTCACTAACTTGATACAACTGAGAATGGTAGGACAATTTACCTTAAATGTCTATTGTAAGTTCTCCTTCTCAATGCACCTTGAAAAGGGTATCTCCCATGGGCAAACGACAACTAGGGCTCTGTAATTTCTTGGGTGATACTCCATTTTGCAGTCCAATGACAAACAATGACCACACTTAAAGCATGTGACTTGCTACTATAACATGAACTAAACCCTTCAACTGCTTTCCCTCCTGGACCACGAGCTTTGAATTATTTTGTAACAACACGAACCAGAGCCAACGTGCACCTTCTCACCAAAATCATAGCCATTGCAAGTTTTACTTTGACATAAACCTTGATTAAGTTCATTTATGCCTTGGTAAGCACCAATTTAAAGAAAAATGTCCTTAATTCACATTTCTCGATCTGGCCTTGGAAATGACAATTTGGGGGAGGAAGGTACGCTTCAAATCTTTCTCACATAGAAGAATCTAGAGAATATTGTCTTTTCATATTAATGACTTACCACCATAGGACTGCTGTAATTGCCACCTCATAGTATTAAACATGCCAACAAATGATGTTTAAATGTGCATAGTACCTAGGCCTACATTCACCCAAACAAAAGTTGGATTTTCAAATTATGAACGATGACAAGATTTGGAGTCTCCTAAGACCATCACTCAAAAACACTTCTCCCATGCACCAAAATATTTATTATTATACTTTATGTTTCGACATCAATCCTAAATTTTAAGCACATGCTTATCCTAAATTTGTCTGATTTTTTTCCTCATTTCTAAAACTTGTGATGAAATTTACTTATGAATCCTCCTTAGATGTATTTCCTAAAGAGGCGCCTTACATCCTTTACAAGCTTAAAAATTCTTTATTTATTGTGCTTCTTGCAGAGAAATTTCTGCTAGCTATGGATATGTTTGAATTTGATTAGCATCATTTACTAAAGATAATTCCTATGAGTCACATCCCATGTTTTCTAGACAATCCACCATCCTATTGCCTTCATGGTAAGTATGTGAAATTAGAAAATCCTAAAATTTATCTAGCAAAGTCCAAACTTTCTGCAAAATATAGCCTAAGTTCCAATTATGTATTCTCCTCTCTTTGCAATCATTAACTATTACTAAGGAGTCCCCTTCAACATGTATTCTTGTAATTCCAAGCTTCAACACTAACTCGGACCCTAGAAAAATTGCTTTTGCTTCTACAAAGTTGTTAGTTCCTTTTGGGAGGTGAAATTAACTAACTGTTATTACCTTCCCAGATGAATCTATAATGCATATGCCTACACCTAAATCACCTGGGTTACCCCTTGAAGCTCCATCAAAATTAAGCTTTATAAATTCTATTTGAGGGGCCTTCCATCTAATTTTGCTTCTATCCACCTTTTTGATAATACTTTTGTGTAGACGTCCATCAAAAGGAAATGTTATACTCTTCCAATTTTTTAGAATGAAATCATCCTAGCTTGTGAACACAAAACTGATGCTTTTATGCTTCTAAACATTTGAGTTGACAAATTTAGATATCACCTTTTCAATCTTTTCATTTGTGACTATATATGAAAAATTTGGATAAAATAAAAAAGATAAAACAATAACATGCATTACCTAATCCAAATCTTCAATACCTCAAATAGACGCAATGATGGATGAATTGGTTGATTGATTTGATATGTTGATTGCTCAATTCAGCAACATAACATTGAGATGGAGATGATAGATGAATGATGATAGATAGAAATGGATGAATGATTCAAGAATGATTTTGGTAGCATAAGGATACTTAAAGAATCAACCCCCCAAATGGCTTATAAGAGGATTGATTTATAGGAAAGGTCTGATTTGGATTGATGGTTGAGATTGAATGCTAATAAGATGTCTTAATCAATGGCCAAGATTGAAAGTTGAGTTATGGACTAGGGTTAGGGAAAAATTAGGGCAAATGATAATGATGAAGGGTTGAGATTGAATTATGAGATAATTCAATCAAGGGCTATGATTAAATAAGATGTCAAGAGATAATATTTGATGTGGAAGATAAGATTGACACAGATAGAGAGGTGATAGGAGAAATTAAATAATAAAAATTATTTAATTTAGATGGCCAATGAATAATTAAATAATTAAAATAATTATTTAATTATAGAAGAAAGTGACAAAATGAATCATTTTGAATTAAATAAATATTTAATTCAAAATTCAAGAGAGTAAACCAAATTAAATAAATAAAATTTATTTAATTCATAAGAGAAGAGGCTAATGAATAATTAAATAATTAAGATAATTATTTAATTATAGTGGAAAGTGGACAAAAATTAAATAAATAAGAATTTATTTAATTTAAGAAAGAAGAGGACTTAATTAGTGACATAATTAAATAAATAAAATTTATTTAATTAATCAGGAAGAAATAAGATAGAAATGAATTAATTAAATAATTAAAAATTATTTAATTATGAAGAATGAAAGGGGAAAATGATGAAGAATCTAAGAGTCGCAAGCCTAGGAAAAATTTCAGTGTCTACATTTTTCCCCTCTTTGAGATGATGTTCGAGATGATGAGATTTGTGTCAAGTAACATCATTTCAAAGAAGTTAAGATATAGATAGAGGAAAATGGATGATGATAGAAAGATGGGATGATGACGAAATAAGAGTGGGAGGATGATGCCCCCTTGAGAGGATAGGTGGGTTGAAAGAACACGTGTATGCTCTCGAAATGAAATGATAAGGAGGGACAAGATGAATGATGCAAGATAGGAGGTGGATGAAAGAGATGAATGATACGTTATGCTCCAAGAAAGTGAGTAACCAAGATGTTTTACGTAACACTAGACATGATGCACCAAGGTATAAGGACCAAGGTGACGATGTGTCTCGTGCCCCAACATAATACAACCTTGTCTAAATACAAGATATGGATATTAGCTGGGAGTAATTCGAATTTGATGTAAATGCAAAATAAAAATGATAACACACACAAGCAAGTAAGCAAACATGAAAAAATGATACAAAAACAAACAAGGTATTGCCCTATCAAGTTGTAAACTGATGAGTAATTGATTGATGGATTGATGATGATAGTGTTGTCATTGCGGGGAACACCATATCCCTAGATCAACACAAGGATGATTGATTGATTTTGATTGATTGGGTTTACAACAAGATTAGGATCAAGACCAAAGGATGTAATTGGATAATTTGGCAAGTTTGATCGACTTGATTGGTATGGATTAAGGATTGACTTGCATTTGGATTATTGCTTGGATTGATTCGATTGATTTGATTTGAAGAAGTCATTTAGAATGATATGATGATTGATTTGATTGGATGAAAGGATGCAATGAATTGAATAAAAGAATTGATGTGATTGGATTGATTTAGATTGATTGGATTGATGAAGAAATGATTTGATTTGATGATAATGATCGGTTGATAATTCAAAGATTGATTTGATGGATTTGAAGAATTCATTGGAAGAAATGATTTGGTTTGATTTTATTGCTTGGATTTTTATTTTATTTTTTTATGGATATTTGATTTTTTTGTCTCTTTTCAAGACCTTTTCCATTTTTTTGTATTTTTGGAGATATTTTGATTTTTGTTTAGATTTTTGAATTGTTTTGATGTTTTTGGATTTTTGAAATGTTTTGATTTTTTTGATTTTGAAATGTTTTGATTTTTTTGGATTTTTGAAATGTTTTGATTTTTTGGATTTTGAAATGTTTTGATTTTTTGGATTTTTGAAATGTTTTTTTTTTGGTTGGATTTTTTAAATGTTTTGAGGTGTCAGTGGATGACAATTTGGGTAGTTTTTGCCCTAGATACCAATGAAAATGGAAAACCAAGTCTAGGTGCAAGGAGATAGATGGGATTGATGGATGGAAGGGATAAAAGGTTCATGATAGATGGATGGATAAAAGGGATAGGTCATAGTGAATGGAATGGATGTATGAATCATAAGAGAGCAAGGATGTGATCTCCAAAGACTATGTCACATAGGAATAACACGCCCTATTCTAGGTACAATACTTAAGATTTTTCATGACAAAGGTTATGACAATAGCATAATGATATGAGTGGTTGGAAAGGATAAGGTGTGTCAAGAGATAGCCAAAACATGTTTCAACCTTTTGCCCCTATATCTTCTTCGAGATAAAAAGGAGGAAGGGAAGATGAAAAAACTCAAATATGATAGGTAGGTATGATGGCTAAAGATGGCGGGATGGTAAGATAAAATGATATGACATGAAAATGATAGGTTGGATAGATGAGACATTGTGCCCCCAAGTGCAAGTGGCATAGAAGATGAATCTACACATGATGCCTATTTTCTAGGTTTTCATCATGGTACTTATCCAAGGCGCTTGTTTACTAGGTTTTCACCATTAGACGAAGGGATTTCTCTTTACTTTTTTTTTCCTTTTTTTTTTGATTTTTTGACTTTTTGACTTTTTGGATAAGAGAAGGGGGATATGGATAGGAGGGACTCAAGAGTCTAGCTCCATGAAAGGTGGTAGTACCACTAGAGATGGATTTCATCACATGGACCATGCCAAATGTCATTATGCTCATAGATATTGGTAAGGGATGACATGAAAGGGAGATGGAGTAGGTAGATGATGGATTATGATGTGGATTATGGAGGAAAATAGTGGATTATGATGCGGATTATGTAGGGAAGATGGTGGATTATGATAGGGATTATATAGGTCATATGCAAAAGATGAATGGGGAAGCTTAGCCAAAAGCATGGACCATAGGAAGGTAGTGGGGGAGATATGTAGGATAATGAGTGAAGGGTGAGGAGATGGAGGTATGTGGAATTGTTGTGAAATGGAAGGGAACCATGCCCAATGGTTGCACACACTGTGATAAACATTGTTTTGATGCAGATGGGGTGTAGGAAGCAATGGAGATGTTTGCTTAGGAGATGGGTGATGAAGTGCTTTTGGTACCCAATAGACTTAGTATTGTTATGATTTTTGTTTTTCTTGTGGGATTTTTGGAATTTTTGAATGAAGTGGGAATTTTGGATGGAAGGGGATGGTTGGGATTTTTGTGATGTAGATGCCTCATTTGACTTACTTTCATTTTTCTTAGAGACCCAAACCATTTTAGTTTTGGCCTTTACTTTTGGAGGTAAGGGCTTATATAACTTTTTAGATGGATTTTTCTTTGACTCTTTGCATTGATGCCCTAAGGCATGAGGATTCTTAGGATTTTTTACTTTATAGGTAGAGGTATTGATTTTTTTTCTTTTGAATCCCATGGGTAAGGTGGAAGCTTCATGTTTAGACAATGTGTGCATTGCTTGGTCAATATTACAATTTTTAGAGGATTTATGGGTGGGTGGATAAGGGGATTGTATAATGGAGATATTAGGTGTTGGGAGTAATAGAGGTAGATTATATGGAGGGATATTAGGATTTGGAAGCAATAGTGGAAAAGTTGATGGTGGAAGGTGTATGGTTATGTGCTTTTGACATTTGTAGGATGATGGAGGAGGGATGTCAACATATGTTATAGGCGTATGATAGGATTTATGGTGGAAGGAGGTGGACTTAGGATGCATGGAGGAAGTACCAAAATCTTGAGCTTGTTTTCCTTGGGGGGAGTATCTAAGGTCATATGAGCGTGGACGGACCTTAACATGGATGGGCTCTAAAATACCTTGTTCATGAAGGTCTAAACCTTTACCTTGGTGGTTCATGTTTTGGAGTGTGCAATGGACAATGGGACTAGGTGTAGGTGGAACACTAGACATGAGTTCCTCAATTTATGGATAAAATGAAGCAAGGGAAGATAATTGTTTTTGTTGTTCTAAGGAGGAACATTCATGAATGAGGGTGGAAAGTCCAATAGGATATGATGGAGGACTTACAATGGGGTTGATAGTGGGTGATGGAGGATCATTAGGATCTTGATTAACATTGTGTTCACTTAGATCCAAGGTATTTGTTTGATCTTCTATGTGTGCTTGGGAGGCATATATCTTATTAAGGGAAGTGGATGTTGATGGATCATGGATAAGACTAGGTAGGGGGTGGATAGGAGCAATGGAGGTTTCTTGCTCATGGATAGGTGAAGTGATAGGCTCTTGACCATGGAATGCATAGAGTTGGCTAAGAGGATCATCATGGCCTTCTTGATCATAGGTAAGATCATAGAGGGGAGCTTGATCATGAATAGGACCAAGTATGTTATGATTAGGATCATTACATGGGCTTGGATCTTGATTAGAATGAGAGGTTAATGTTTCCTCATGCTTAGGATAATACTTTTGACATAATCTTGGATTTGAGTGGAAATGGAAGTGGGAGGCTCTAGAAGAGGCTAGGTATGCTCTTTGGGATCAACAACATGAGGGTATGATGGACTTTGACTTAGAAATATACGATCAATAGGTTGTGGACCACATGATGGAGTTGGGGGAATAGGTATGGCATTCAAAGGTTCTTTGGTAAGCTCATTAAGGGGTGCTTGTCATGGGGATGGTCTATTCAATGCTAGTACCCATTGGATCACATCCTTTGCAAGTGTATGGGTAGACAGATAATATAGTGGATGTACAATGATAGTGGATGATGTTGTAGGCTTAGGATTAGGACTAGGACATGGTGGCTTAGGGATAGGAATTTGATTGGATGGTGGTATGATAAAGTTATAGGGTGCATGAACTAGATTGGTGTTCCCCTTTTCAAATGGAGCATGAGAATTGAAAGGCTCTTGATTTTGTTGCCAAGGTGGACTTAGGATCCTATGTTCTTGTTGTGATATGGGTGGATATGTTGATGTGGCATTGACATGATAGGTAGGTGGGTTAGGTTGGCATGATGATGAAGGTGACACATAGGATTCTGGTTGAATGTGTTGAGGTTGTAATGGTGTTTGGACTTGTTGTGGTATGATTTGTTGTTGTGATAATGATGGAGGGGTTGCATAGGATAATGGTTGTTGAAAGGTGGATTGATACGGATAAGGGTTGGCATTAGAAGAGGTGTGATAGCTTGATGAAGGGGCAACATGATATGTGGATGCATGAGGTTGATATGATGATATAGGTGACACATAGGATTGATGTGAAACTTGTTGATGTGGTGATTGGACTTGATGATGTGCTTGTTGGATTTGACAAGTGGCCATGAGGTATTGGGCTTGTGCAATGAGTTGTTGCATTTGAGGTGATTAGTTTGTTTGAAGTTGAAATCATTGGATGAAGCTTTGGAGCCCGTGTATAATTTTTTGGTCTAAGGGTTATGGTTCTTGATAAAGTGATTGGATGAGGTTTTGGAATTGGGGTACTAAGTCTTCTAATGTTGGCATGGTCTAAAATGATGTTGATTGGATTAAAGAGACGATGATGATTAGGATATGATGTGGAATGACAAGATAGCATGATTTGGATGATGTGGAAAGTATTTATTGGAAGTTTGACTTGGGAAATATCAAACGTAATATCTCACATGTAAATGCACGAATACACACACCAAACAAAATGATAATTTTTTCTTTCAAGATTAAATGTTATGATTAAGCAAACACTTGAATACACAATAAGTCTAATGCTAGTCAAGTGGGTATGGCCAATTAGTGTTAGGGTTTGAAGGCAGATATCTAACAATTATATGTAGATTAAATAAATAACCAGTGAAATAAAACACACACACAGAAGAAAATATAACACAGAGATTTAACGTGGTTCACCCAATTCTGGGCTACATCCACCAAACCGCAACAATCCAATATTTTATTATCCAGTGCAAAATATTACAACCTTGTGAATAATCGCATTTTTCATCATCACAGAAAACCACCATCCAAACCCCCTTACAACAAGCTTAGAAGCTTCTAGATTAGGGTTCTACAAAATTTGGCATTTTTCCTTTTTCATTGAAATTTCCTTTTTTGAGTACGCCACGAAAAAGTAGGGGCAAAAATTTTTCTCGAGGGCTACCGCCCCTGAACCCCTGCCCAGGGCCCAGCCCAGCCCCGAAACCCGACAAGAATACATGTCGGGATGTATAGTATAGAATGATCAGTCACCACACACCAACAATCTCCCACTTGGAGACTGATCAGGCTCCACGCCAAACAATCTCCCACTTAGAGTCTAATCCTGGACGACACCGCTGCACCTACAACTCCCACTGGAAATAAGAACCTTAGACCATGTTGCTCTGTTATACTTGAATTTAACCATGAAGGCCAACCGAAGCTAAAGAGGAGCTCAGCTTCTCCCCTGTCACTGCCTTTGTAAACATATCTGTTGGATTGTCATCTGTATGTATTTTTTCCAACTTCACCTATCCATCCTCCAATACTGACCGAATGAAATGATACCCCAACTGTATGTGTTTGGTTTTAGAGTGCAAAGCAGAATTCTTTGCAAGATGTATAGCACTCTGGCTATCTGTAAACAAATAATTCTCAGCCTATTGTTTTCCCAACTCCTCGATGAAAAGTTGCAGTCATATCATCTCCTTTGCCACCTCTGTTGCAGCAACATACTCTGCCTCTGTGGTGGATAGAGCAACCACCTTTTGCAACTGTGAAATCCAACTCACTGCTGTCCCACCAACAGTAAATACATAACCTATGGTACTCCGCCTGGTATCAATATCCCCTACCAAATCTGAGTCAACATAGCCTTGTAAATCAGTATTAGAGCCTCCAAAACATAAACACTTACTGGATGTACCTCTCAAATACCTGAGAATCCATTTTACCACATTCCAATGCTCCACTCTGGGATGACTCAAATACCTACTAACAACTCCTACTGCATGGGTAATATCTGGTCTTGTACATACCATGGCGTACATCAAACTACCTACAGCTGAAGCATATGGTACCTTGGACATTTTGTCTTCCTCCTCTTGTGTCTTTGGACACATCTCCTTAGTCAATTTAACATGACTAGGCAAAGGTGTGCTGACAGCTTTTGCATTCTCCATATGAAATCTCTGCAACACCTTTTCAACATAGTCAGCCTGAGATAAAAACAATTTCCTATTTTTCCTATCTCTAGTAATTTTCATAACAAGGATTTGTTTTGCTGCCCCCAAATCCTTCATAGCAAATGACTTTGCTAACTGTTGTTTTAACTCCTTAATGTGATCCATGTTAGACCCCGCTACAAGCATATCATCAACATATAAACAAAAAATAATGTAGCTATCATTATCCAACCTCTTAAAATAAACACAATGGTCAAAATTACACCGGTTGTAGCATTGCTCAGCCATAAAACTATCAAATTTGATATACCATTGCCGAGGTGCCTGCTTCAAGCCATATAAACTTTTCTGCAATCTGTACACAAGTTTCTCCTTACCTTTGACCTCAAATCCCTGTGGTTGTTCCATATATATTTCCTCTTCCAAATCACCATGGAGAAAGACTGTCTTAACATCAAGTTGTTCTAAATGCAAATCTTCAGTGGCCACAATACTTAAAACAGTACGAATGGAAGTCATTTTAACAACCGGAGAAAATATCTCATCAAAATCAATACCTTGTTTCTATGCAAATCCCTTTACAACTAACCTGGCTTTAAATCTTTTTGTACCTCCATCCTCCTCTTTCAACCTATAAATCCATTTGTTTGATAAAGCCCTTTTCCCTGCAGGTAACTTACATAATTCCCAAGTTTGATTTTTAAACAAGGAGTCCATTTATTCTTCCATTCCATGCTCCCACTGAACCTTGGTATCCACCTGCATTGCTTCATCATAACATTCTGGTTCACCAGCATCAGTTAATAAAATAGAATACAAAGAGGGAGAAAATTTGTCAGGAGGTCTACTCATCCTTGAAGATCGTCTAACATTCACAGGAGTTTGTGGTATTTGTTGTTGTTGTTGCACAACATGAGGAACCACTGGAACTTCAATGTTTGTAATATCATCCAGCACCACATGATCATTTTCTTTCTTCTCTTGCTGCTGCAACAAATCTTTGTACAACACTTTCTCATTGAATATGACATCCCTGCTTCTCACAATTTTATGATTTTCAAAATCCCAAAGCCTGTAACCAAATTCATTTATACCATATCCAACAAATATGCACTTATTTGACTTTGCATCAAGTTTGGCTCTATTTTCATAATCTACATGTGCAAATGCTTCACAACTAAAGGTCTTGAGAAAAGAACAACTCACCTTCTTACCTGTCCATGCTTCCTCTGGAATGCCACAACCCAAAGGATTAGAGGGACCTCTATTTATTAGATAAAAAATAGTGTTTACAGCCTCTACCCACATGTTTAAAGGTAGCTTAGCATGCAATCTCATAGTCCGTGCACGCTCCAATATTGTTTTGTTCATGCACTTAGCCACTCCATTTTCCTGTGGAGTCCTAGGAACTATTTTCTGCCTATGAATACCATTAGCAGAACAATATTCTTCAAACTCTTTGCTGCAATACTCACCACCATTGTCAGATCTAAGACATTTTAACCTTTTACCTGTCTCATTCTCAACCAAACTTCTCCATTTTTTAAAAGTTTCAAAAACATCAGATTTATGCCTAATGAAATAAATCCATACCTTCCTTGTTGCATCATCAATGAATGTGACATAATACAGAGAGCCACCAAGAGAAGATACCTGAGCTGGTCCCCATACATCTGTATGCACAAGCTCCAATTTCTCATCTTTCTTTTCCTTCCCTTTTGTGAGAAAACTGACTCTCTTTTGTTTTTCATAAACACAACTTTCACAGAAATTTAGATTAACACACTTTAGACCTGGTAAAACATTCTTTGAATGAAGAACTTTCATACCTTTTGCACTCATGTGCCCAAGTCTATTATGCCATAGTGCTGATTCAGAATCCACAACAACTATTTGATTTTCTTCCTGTTGAATAGCAGCAACTGTTCCTGAACATTTATTTTTATCTGCAATAGCTAAAGTAGAAGGAACAATATTTCCTGTACAAAGATATAAGGTGCCTACTTTCACACCTTTTGCTACCACTAAGGCACCTTTTGTAACTTTCCAATTTTTATCACTAAACGTAACAACACAACCTTCATCATCTAGTTGCCCTGCGGAAATTAAATTTCTGCTTAACTTTGGAATGTGCCTTACCTCTTGTAGTAGCCAATGATTCCCATTCTGCAACTTAATCTTGATTCTTCCCTTTCCAACAATCTGACAGGGTTCGTTATCTCCCAAATAAACTAGCCCAAAATGCCCTTGGACATAATCAAGAAAATAACTTCTATGGGGCGTTGCATGAAATGAAGCCCTTGAATCTAACACCCAAGAATCATCAGCATTATCAAGGGAAAGAATCAAAGAATCCTCATCAAGTTTATTACTTACTACATTTGCTTCTTTATTGCCTTCATTTTTGTCTCCTTTTTTTTTCCAAGACCAACAATTTTTCTTTAAATGACCTGGCTTACCACAGTACCAACAGTCCCTCCTTTCTCTAGATTGGGACATTTTGTCCTTTGATTTTCCTCGTGACTTCCCACAACCTCCAAAATTGTTTCCTCTCTCCTTTGTTCTGCTCCTTCTTTTTGCATTCAAAACACTGCCTGATGTGGATGTTTTACCTGAGCTTTTCCTATGAATTTCCTCGCTCAAAATAACACCAACAACATCATCAAACTTCAATGTATTCGAACCAGAAACAGAATTACTAACAGCCATGACCAAGCTATTCCAACTTTCAGGAAAAGAACATAGAATCAAAAGAGCCCTAACTTCTTCATCAAAATTTACATTTACCGAAGTTAATTGACTGGTAACTGTATTAAACTCATTTAAATGATCAGCAACTGACCCACCTTCTACCATTTTCATATTAAATAAACGCTTCATAAGAAATACCTTATTCGAAGCGGAAGGCTTTTCATATAACTTTGCCAGGGTTTCCATCAACTCTTTAGTTGTCTTTACAGTTGTAATATTAAATTCCACTGATTGTTCCAGGCATAAGCGAATACTGCCAAGTGCCTTTCTGTCCAAAATATCCCAATCTTCATCAGACATTGCTGAGGGTTTCTACGTTTTCCCTTCCAATGGCCACCATAAATCCTTCTGATAAAGGTAGTCCTCCATCTGCATCTTCCATAACTAATAGTTTTTCCCATTAAATTTCTCAACCTTCAACTTACCCTCGTCCGCCATTGCTCCCACTCAACTATGAGACCTTCTTGCAGACGATAACTGAAAAACAACCCGCTCTGATACCACTTGTTAGGGTTTGAAGGAAGATATCTAACAATTATATGCAGATTAAATAAATAACCAGTGAAATAAAACACACACAAAAGAAAATATAACACAAATATTTAATGTGGTTCACCCAATTCTGGGCTACATCCACCAAACTGCAGCAATCCAATATTTTATTATCCAGTGCAAAATATTACAACCTTGCGAATAATCGCATTTTTCATCATCACAGAAAACCACCATCCGAACCCCCTTATAACAAGCTTTGAAGCTTCTAGATTAGGGTTCTACAAAATTCAGTATTTTTCCTTTTTCGTTGAAATTTCCTTTTTCGGGTACGCCGTGAAAAAGTAGGGGCAAAAATTTTTCTCAGGGGCTGCCGCCCCCGAACCCCCACCTAGGGCCCGACCCAGCCCCGGACCCCGGCAAGAATACATGTCGAGATGTACAGTATAGAATGATCATTCACCACACACCAACAATCTCCCACTTGGAGACTGATCAAGCTCCATGCCAAACAATTAGGTATTGAGCTAGGATGCACAAGATTGACTAAGGATGATTTGAAAGAAAAATCTTGCCACACAGCTAGGAGAAAGGGGTAACCCACACTTCACCTTCACTTCCCAAAGGTATAAAATTCTTGGGGCATAACCAAGAGTGGCAAGATTTCAACTCCCAAAGAGGTGTGTCTTTGGATTCACACCTTGATTGAGGTTGTCCCTTGGAGGAGTGTGTGCTCCAAGCAGGCCTCCTAAGAAGGGTATGACAAAAGCGAACCAAGTGAGGTGCTTTTAACCACACACACACTCGATTCATGCTCACAGTGATTAATTTCCCTTTAGAAATGAAATGCGTGTAAGAAAACAATGGAAGCACTTGTTTTTTTTAACCCAAAGCCAAAATGTGTGACGGAAGACAATGGTTCTTTTTAAGTCCAATTTCAAAGTGTGATTGAAAACAAGATGTTTGTTTTAAAAGCCCCAAATCCAAATGTGTGACAAACAAGATTAAAAGATGAAGGATGAAATGTGTACACCAAGACTTTCTTCAGCTCTAAATTTTTTTCCAATTGATCCAATTCATCTTTTGAAGTGTTTCGCTTTGCACATTCACAAAACCAACAACAAAGCCGAAACCCTAACAAGATAATTGATCACTAATATTAGATCAAAAATCTAATTTTTGGAAATATTTTTTGGATAAAAAATATAAACACAAATAATGAACCCTCACTGAAATTTCTAGAGCTTTCCAAAAATGTAAAGAAGTCTGATTACTTTTTTGCACCCAACATTAATTGTTTATGAAGAATAATTATAAAATTATAAAAAATTCAAAACATGTCTAAAAATTCTGATTTTTGGACTAAAGGTGCCTGACATCATCCCAAATCTACAAAAAAAAAAATTTGAAAAGATCTATAACCGTTTGTGAGATATAAGCAAATATTTGTAAAACCCTAATTTTCAAATATCTAATTTTTTTTTTTTCATCAAAATTAAAAACATAAAGAATAGACCCCTATTAGAATTCATAGAGTTTTCCAAAAATATAAAAATATCTGAAAAATTTTCTAATTTTCTCTCAAAATTGATTTTTCATGAAAAATGACAAAAAAATATATAAAAAATTAAAAACAGCTCTAAAAATTCTAATTTTCATACTAGAAGCTCTTGATATTGTCCCAAACCTATAGAAATTTTTTTGTGAAAAGATCTATAGCCGTTTGAAAGATATGGTTGAATCTTTGAAAACTAGGGTTTCATCCCAAAATGATGCAAAACCTGCAACAAAAAGCTAACAAAACATGCAACAAAAAGGATCCAACTCCAAAATTCCTCAAAATTTCTCAAAATGTATATAAAAATTTGGATAAATAAAAATGATAAAACAATAACATGCATTACCTAATCCAATTCTTCAATACCTCAAATAGACGCAATGATGGATGAACTGGTCCATTGATTTGATATGTTGATTGCTCAATTCAGTAGCATGACATTGAGATGGAGATAGTAGATGAATGATGATAGATAGAAATGGATGAATGATTCAAGAATGATTTTGGCAGCATAAGGATACTTGAAGAATCAATGCCCCAAATGGCTTATGAGAGGATTGATTTATAGGAAAGGTCTTATTTGGATTGATTGTTGAGACTAGATGCCAATTAGATGTCTTAATCAATGGCCAAGATTGAAAGTTGAGGTATGAACTAGGGTTAGGGAAAAATTAGGGCAAATGATAAGGATGAAAGGTTGAGATTGAATTATGAGATAATTCAATCAAGGGATAGGATTAAATGAGATGTCAAGAGATAAGATTTGATGTGGAAGATAAGATTCACACAGACAAAGAGGTGATAGGAGAAATTAAATAATAAAAATTATTTAATTTAGGTGGCCAATGAATAATTAAATAATTAAAATAATTATTTAATTATAGAGGAATGTGACAAAATGAATCATTTTGAATTAAATAATGATTTAATTCAAAATTCAAGAGAGTGGACCAAATTAAATAAATAAAATTTATTTAATTTATGAGAGAAGAGGCTAATGAATAGTTAAATAATTAAAATAATTATTTAATTATAGTGGAAAGTGGACAAAAATTAAATAAATAAGAATTTATTTAATTTTAGAAAGAAGAGGAATTAATTAGTGAGGTAATTAAATAAATAAAATTTATTTAATTAATCGGGAAGAAATAAAGATAGAAATGAATTAATTAAATAAATAAAAATTACTTAATTATGAATAATGAAAGGGAAAAATGATGAAGAATCTAAGAGTTGTAGGCCTAGGACAATTTTCAGTGTCTACAGTGACTTCAATTGAAGATGATTTTTTTCTAAAAATGCACATATTACACTCCCACCAAATGTTCCATATGACTAATGCAGGTACCGCTTGCCATCTGCAATAAAAAAAAAATATTGATATAGGATTGTCCAACTCTGAAATAATTCCCAAATTGTATTTGGTAGTGGAGTGAACATATTTAATTTATTCCTAACAAAATCCCAACAATGTTGTGCAAAACTGCACTGAATGAGCAGGTGATATGCATTTTCTAACACTTCTTCACATAACGGAAATTTGAATGGATTCACTATTTTCAATTTTGTTAGCCGATCACTTGTTAGTATTCTCTTAATAATAACCAAGAAAAACTCCTTGGCTTGGGTAAAATTTTGTTATTCCAGCAAAATGAATAAGCTCTTTGAGAAGCCATTTGACCTTTGCTTTAGCTTAAGGCTCTATATCCTTATTGACTCAATAAGTACCTTCTTTTGATGTAGCACATACAATCCTATCTATTTTAGGAAAAAGATATACCACTCTATCATTTAACAACCTTTTGACCAAGGAGCACTGCTCAATAGATAGTGAAGAACCTGAGAAAATTTTCCAAATCACTTCCGTAGTTAGACCATTTGTTGATTGTACATAATCTAAAAAATTCTCACCCCAAACCTTAGTTAAAGTTGTCATTACATCTTGCAGCTCAAGAACACTTTGCAAAGGGAGATTCACATTCCAAGAATCTCTCCAAAACTTCACACTTTTCTCATTATTGATTTCCCATGTAATGTATGTGGTAATTATCTTTCTAAAAGAAATCAGAAAATTCCACATGGTAGAACCCTTGGGTGGATTAGAAATTGTGAATATTCTTGATGGACTTGCACTTTCTAGATACTTTTCTTGCATTACCTTGCACCATTTAGCCTTTGGTTTTGTATACATTTTCCAAGCAAGTTTAGCCCCAAAAGCTTTATTTATGTTTGATATGTTGTGAATTTCTGCTCCACCTTGACACTTCTCCCATGCCATACCTTCTAGAGAAATTAGTGGCACTTTCTTCTGATCATTAATATTTCCTTTCTAAATAAAACACTTGATGATTTTCTCAATTTCTACTATAACCGACTGAGGTGCTTTGAGGACTGCCAAAAAATAGTTAGGAATTGCTGACAAGACTAATATTATTAAAAGGATTCTTCTTGACAACGATAACCACCTAGCCTTCCACATCATGAACCTTGATTTTAACCTTTGTATTACTTTGTCCCAATAGGGAGCCTAATTTGAGCTTATAAAGAAAGGAATCCCTAAGTATGTGCATGGTAAAATAGCTTGTTGAAAGCCCAACAATCTCACTATCCTTTTTTCTTATAGCATCCTTGGTGTTGAAGACATAAATTTTAGACTTAGCAACATTAATTTTTTGACCAGATTCTGAGGAATACTTATCTAAAACTTCTTTTAATTGGTTGGCTTCTGCAATAGTTTCCTTACCAAATAAGATAGTATCATCTGCAAAAAGGGAATGTGTGACTATAATATCTGTATTTGTTATCTTGATGCCATGCCAAAGCCCCTGATTTTGCTTGAGGATAATGAATCATGTATCTCTTCTATTACTATCTCATTTTTATCTATTAAATCTCTATTACATATGAGGTATGGTCAAAATAAATCTAAAAGTGCAAAAAAATATTGATTCCTAGTTCCTTTGTATATTTAGGCCTCATTTTTCCTATCATATATAATTCATCTAAAAAATATTTCAATGGGTATCCCTTGGTCAAAATCTCCCGTGTCTCGTTCCTCATCATCCCTCATGTTCCTATTATTTTTTATAATTTACAAAAGATCCTAAAAGGTTCTATATATAGGAATATTTTGGTCACTTTCCATAGTTTCTATAGAATTATAGAGTTTTAATGGACTTTAAAAAACTTCTTCTATATGGTCATCCTACATCCAATTCTCACCTCTAATACTGAATAGTTTTTTTATTAATTCTATCAAGTTCCTCTTCTTTCATTTTCCTCTATTTCTTTCTCTTTGCAAGTTTTCAACAAATACTGAGAATTTAGTTTTTTCTTTTCGGACCTCCCAGATCCTCTTCCACATCATCACTTTCTTCCATTCAATTTATTTTGTTACCATTTGTGTACTTTAGAAAGTTGTGTAGTTCTATTGAACTTTTGGACTTATTATAGTTAAAAAAAATTATTTTTAACATCCAATTTTGCATCAAGTTCCCACTGTAGACACCAAAAATTGGTCTAGGCCTGCGACTTCAATTTCTTCATATTCAACATTTTCATTCTCCTAATTAAATAATCTTAGTTATTTAATTATGTTTCTAATGTCCTTTTCCATCCATTAATTAAATAATTTTAATTATTTAATTAGATTATTCTATCATTGTTTAAAACCTGCTTAATTAAAAATATTATTTATTTGATTATGTCACTAATTTAACATTACCCTTTTCCTTTAAAATTAAATGATTTATTATTTAATTTATCTTTATTTCATTTCAACTATAATTAAATAATCTTTTAAATTATTTAATTATTCACTTAACCTTTTCTTCAAGTCAAATTAAATAAATTCTTATTTATTTAATCCTTTTATTTTCGAATGGTGAATTAAATTAATCATTTAATTCATTTATTAATTATTCCCAACATATTCTTCTATAATTGGATAATCACCAAGCTGTCTGATTATTCATAGTCAGTTGAGTTGAGATCTAAATTAAAGCTTTCAGTTATCTTCTTAGATCAATATTGTTTCTAACGAACAAATCATTCTTGATTTAATCATCCAATTATCTTTTTCCACCTCCTTTAGCATGTGCACATCTGTTAATTAATTAATTTTAATTAATTAATTAATTTATGTGTGCGTTTGAATAGTCTTTCCCCATGCAAATCATTAACTTGACATGCTAAATCTATTCTTCCAATTTTCGAATAGTCACCACTGAATGATTAGATTTTTATTTAATTTAATCTTTCAGATGTTTTTGAGTTCCATCTTTCACTTCTGAAACCCTAATCCGAATGCATGACCTAATTTTAATCTCGATAGTCCATTTACTTTCAATCTCAGCCTTTCATTCGAAACATCGATTTTCTATAAATTGATCAATCTTTGTCATTATTTCCTCTCCTAAAATCTTATAATTTTTGGAAGCAATTATCTTCGATATTTTGTCTTGATCATAACTAAGAGCTATACTTGCATACATTGAAAATTTGAGGGCAAGGATATCTTTTGAAGACAAAATGGAGAATAGCAATAGAGATGATTCAAGGAGTTTTTGATGTTCGGTGAGATCTTTTCATGATTTTATTTTAATTCCATTGCACTTTGTTGTTAGATGTAGGTTGGTTTATTTAATTTAGTTTATTTACTTTCCCACTTATTTTCTTGCATTACATTTTGGTGAATCCAACATCAAGACACAATCTTTGAAAAAATTGTAGCTTTTTCTGTGAGTTTTGCAGGTTTTGTATGGAACGATGTGTTTGAAGGACATAACGACACAATTGTATCTACGAGCCACATTTGACAGGAAAAATGACATAACTAACTATTCGAACCGCATTCGTCAAGGAAAACGACGCATCTAATAATTAACGACGCAATTGAAGAAAAAATCGATGCAACTGACTAGTGAAACAGAGACACAATTGTCTGGTATATTTTCTATTTCTATTTTTTGAAATATGAAATATTCAATTGATTTATGTGTTACTAATATTGGATTTTCAGTTTGTGTGCTTTTTTGGAGTTAACAAGTGTTTGCAGGACGTTTGTAGAAGACTTAAATTTGACTCTTTTTGCAGGACGATTGACAAAGAAAATACTGAAAATTACTAATGATTTGTTCTACAGAATGCATGTCAAAGACCTTAGTTAAATTTTTGAAATAGATTGTTTGGTAGTGTAGAAAATTGTCATTTGGATTAAAATTAACCATTGTCTTTCGTGTTTGGTGCTTCGACACAGTGTGTCTAGTTAGAACCCTTACGATCGATATATCAAAGTATCCTCTCCCCTTGTGCATTCATGCAATCCTGGGTGTAAGAGAGCTGGTTACTGACTCTAGAACTTGGGCTTGTTCTTGTGGGAAAAATTACTCACCCCAGGATGACTCAAACTGGTAGCACCCTAAACCTGAGGGACTTCCAGCTGGTATATAAAAGTGGATTCTTGAGGAAAGCTCAAGAATCACGCATATGGTTGTGACAAGATGGATTCGAAAGGGGACTCTTTCCGCATGGATCATGCCCTACGAATGAAATGACCTAATTAAACACCATTGTGTAGAAATCCAAAAACCCTATCTATTTGTTGGTGCAGCGGGTCAGACCCGTGAAGCCGTCTCACATTCTTACGGTCCTTAGTAGAGGTGTGAAGTATGCCATATGGAGTTTTTATGGGTACTGAAGCTTGGTTGCCCTATATAAGTGAGTGTCGTGGAGTGGTGCCAATGGGATCAAGCTTCTAAAAATTCTGCTCTAGATAAGCATAGTTGGGGAAACCCAAGTGAGAACTCAGCAAATATAGTCCATGTTAGCCTAGGATGTGCTTGTCTATACTGCATTAAATTTTCTTTGAGTCGAAACCAAACTAAAAATTTTGTGTCTTATGTGTTTGATACTTTCCAAAATTTGATCAAAAAATAAACTGTTCAAATCTATCATTCACCAGAAAATTGCAACTAAAAACTTAGTCACATATGTCACGAGTTTAGCCGCATTTTCCATTTTAACTCGCATTTGTCACACTATTAGCTACAACTATTATTTCCACATGCATTTGTCAGTTTTGAGGTTGCAACTGTAGTTTAACAATGCATCTGTGAAACCCCAGGTCACAACCGTCATCCTGTCCTCATAGTTTTACCATAGTCACATCTGTCAGAAAGTTATTCGCAAGTGTCTTTTAGAGTTGCATGCGTTAGAAAGTTAGCTACAACTGTATTTTAGATTTGCAACTGTGAGATAGTTAACCACATGTGTTTTTTCTAGAGTCGCAACTGATTAGGTTAACCGCAGTTGTTATAAACAGTGACACATCTACTCTGTCGCAAATCTAAGTGATTACCAGTCAGTCTATCATCAGAAACCCACATTTGTTTAACTAGTTAACCACAATTATTTTTCTGAGTCGCATCTGTTAGAAATAGTGACACATTTGTCCAATAGTGCCACATTTTCCTATTTACAGAGTCAAATTTTACTGTCACAGTCATACCACTTTTTTATTTGTCTTTTCATAGTGGTCCTAAATCTCAAACCATAACAATTTGCTCAATCTTGCATATTTTAGGTGTCATTTTAGTCATTATTATTGCCATCCTAGATTCATTAGTTGTTACTATTGTCTTCCTAGTTTTGAGTTTTAGCTTCATTTTTAGGTGCATATTACCTTTAGATTAAAACCATTGCTTCAAAAAAGTCTGTCATTGAACTTAGTCATAATATCTTTTGTCCTACGATAGGTCTTTACAGCTCATCAATCAAGTCTGGGAGGTTACCTTATATTTTGTCCTAGTCCTACATAGGTTCCTTGACATTATTACGTTGACACTTTACTTAGACTTTAGGTGGATTGGTATCCTCATTTTAGATCCATAAAATCAATTACCTTAGAAGTCTTTAGATTTTCATACTTAGGTTTAGTCATCTTAGTATAGTATCATTTTAAATAATCCTTATTTGCAAAGAAAATACCAAAAAAATAGTTGCATACATTCCTTAGTTGCATACAAAAAAAAATTCCAAAAACATAGAATAGGGTCATATCATTCATAGGTGTAGTTTTCCTTTCCTTGCATATTGAGCTCATCTTACATGGTAGAGACTAGGTCTAAAAGGAAATAGAGAGAAGAAATGGCAAACCCAAATGACTTTGTAAATCCATTCACAAGTTCCTTTCAAAGACCAAGTCCTGGACCTCACAGACCTTTGATGGAACAATTTTTTAGTAGAGACTCACAAGGACATATATCAATAGAGGATCTAGATGTTGCCACATGAGACCCAGAGTTTGTGTCCTTTGTAGATGACTACCTATTAAACAATCCTCAATGATTCCTAGAAAAACTACTATCTGAGGGTGCAACGTTACCTAGATATGATTTGGCATTAGTACCTTATGAACTCAAACTATGCCAGGGATACACACCATGACCACTAGTCAACTATACCATTTGTTGTACCCACAGAGCACAACAGTCCACACTTCACCATTTGGTAGAACTAGCATGACAACAGGCTTTAATTTTTCTGCAGGGAAAACATTGTCTAATCCAACTAGCCCTTCCGCTGGAAGTAAGAGAGCTAAAACAACAACTGTTATACCTACAACTAGTGTTACTAGTACAATACCTCAAACAACTGCTATACCTATGACTAGCGTTACTAGTACCATTCCTCAGACAACAGTCGTCCCAAGTATGAATGTCAGCAGCACTATGCCACAGATAGGGGTTACACAAATAGGGTGTGTGCCTTCTTTTCAATATGGGAGTCGACCTATACCTTCACAGAACATACCTTCATAGAGCATCCCTTCATAGAGCATACCTTGAAAAAGCATCCCTTCATAGAACATCTCTTTACAAAATCCAGGACAAAATCCATTCACCAACATTTCAAGTCAGAATCCGTTTACACAGATTCCGAGTCAGAATTTGTTCACATAGATTCTTAATCAAAATCCGTTCACATAGATTCTTAATTAGAATTTGTTCACACAGATTCTGAATCAGAATCCATTTACCAACATTCTGAGTCAAAACACATCCTACATACCAACACTTAATCAAAATCCATCACAAAATGTTGGATTTCAGAACACGTATGTAGATCCTAACAACCCGAAAAACACATCACTTACATAGGTCAATGTCCTACAAACATAGATGGACAACATGGCTGTGTCTAACAAGCAAACTATTTCGACACAAGATTTATATCCTTTTCCCTTTGAAAAATCATTGTACATGACTCCATTTCCACCAGGATATGTTGTTCCTAATTTTCCCAAGTACAATGGAAAACACAATCCACTTGAACATGTAAGGGAATTCTGAACAACATGCATAGATGTGGCATATGATCCAACTTATCTCATGAGATTGTTTCCAAGGAGTCTTACTGCAATTCCACTTAAATGGTTCTCTAAACTTAGTGGCATAAAATCTTGGGGTGAACTGGCTGAGAAATTCATTCAACACTTCTCCTTTAACATAGATAGTGAAATTACAATTGCAACCTTGTGTCACACTACACAAGAGGAAGGAGAATATTTAATTACTTTTTTCCAGAGATGGAGAAGCATGGCTAGTCGATGTCCTATCAAAATACCTAAGAAACAAAAAGTGACTATAGTCCAAGAAAATCTCAATGCCAAACTAAGATCTAACTTATGTGTACATTGTTGCACCTCATTTTCGGAATTAGTTGAAAAAGGTATTATCTTAGAAAAAGCTTTAATCGACAAAAGAGAACTTAAGCCACCCAACAGAAACCCAAATGTGCAGAATACCTCCAATGATAGAAACAAATTTTGGGCTTGAAATAAAAATGTTACCAATGATGGGGTTGTTGATGCCAAGGCTTTACAAGCAAGACCACTTATAAAATTTAATGGTCATAATCCCTCTTCCAATACATTGAACACAGTCAATCCAATACCTAACACTCCTTAGAACACCCAACGACCAAAACAATGGAGACAGTTTCCAAGACATGAGTTCACTCCCTTAGGGGAACCTATTGAGTCAGTTTTCAAACAATTATTGCAACACAATCTTATACAACTTCAAGAGCCAAAACCGTATGATCCTGAGCAATTTAAACCTTCCTGGTGGGATGAGAAAGCTTTTTGTGACTACTTCAGATTAAGGGACATACTTTGCAAAATTGTCGACAACTAAAGAGTATGATACAGGATCTTGTAGAACAAAAAGTTATTGAAGTTGTTGGACAGAGACAAGCAAGTTCAAATACCAATCATAAGGTCTTTTCGGATCCATTACATGACCATGGGAAGGGAAAAGCCTCTGTTTCAGGGACTAAGACCAATGCCGATCCTGTTAGGTATGCCAATGTCAAGTAAGACTATAATCATGGCACAATCATAAATCACATCTGAGTTGCCGATGATCAAGTCAATACCATTACTATTAAGAAGACCCCTGAGTGTTTTGTTAACACTCGTCGAACCAAAATAACCATTCAAGGGCCTCCTTCGACAACACCATCACAACTGCCTAAATCTCAGTCATCACAGCTGCCTAAATCTCAATATAACCTATTGGATCAATTAGGAAATATTCTTGCACATTTCACTTGAGCAACGAGCTATCTTAGAAAAATCCTTACAAAGCACTACTGTACCCAATGATCTTGATGCCAATCGCTTCAAACAAATGGTAGGATATCTAACCAATTCTCACCATGCTACTTTTTTTGCAAATGATAGTTCGACTGACAAGAAGAACCATAATGATCCATTACATCTAGAAGTCCTTGTTCATAAAACCAAAGTCAGACAAGTCTTGGTAGACGGCAGAGTAGGGTTAAACATTTGTACATTCAATTTGGTTAAGGCATTAGATTTCTTAGAAGCATGTGTAGACACGACCAAGAGCATTGTGATTAAAGCATATGACGATGAAGAGTGTGATTCCAAGGGAGTTGTGACACTTCCTATCAGAATTGGTCCTGTAGTGGTTGACACTAACTTCCAAGTCCTAGATCTTGTTCTACCTTATAACCTTCTTTTAGGCTGACCATGGATACATGCCATGAAAATTGTCCTATCCACATATCACCAATGCCTTAAGTTCCTATATAACGACACATAAATTACAATAGATGGCGATCCTGATCCGTTCCAGTATTGTTCTAACTTAAAAGGGATCCCCCACCGTCAAGTACCTATTAACCAAGCAGCATCATCATCCACATTATCCTTATATGTTGACCCATCTACACTCTCTACAGCATCCACTTCTCAACTACCATCTTCCACTCCTAAGATCAAGATTCAGGACAACGGTTGTGGAGAATATCACATGAAGCAATCTTATTGTGTTAGTCAGTTGATGCCTCCTAAGTCATATGGTTTACCAACATTAGATAGGAGACAACCTATGGTCACTATACATGTTCCTCCTACAACAATATTCACAAGATGGGGAGAACTGAGTAAGGAATCCCTAAATGAAGAAGATGTGACATCTTGGTTGTATAGAGAATATGATGAATTACCTCCTTCGTCCATACATTTATAGACACATCAATATGGAAAAGGGTTTAAGATGATGTGAGACAAAGGATACAATGGACGTAGTGGCTTAGGACTACATCAAAATGGAATGATGGAGCCTATCATTGTTTCACAACGACCGAAGGGCCTAGGGCTAGGGTATCAACCGCTTCAGATTGGCAATTCTAGTATTACATTGCCTCCACAAGAGGAAGTGAGTATTTTTGAAATTATTGAGACATCTATCGAACCATCCAACAAGCGCCAATGCCCATCCCCTAACTCAAATGATGACGAATGGGATTCTCTGTCTTCCACTACCTTCATGGATCTTGATAAATTATATGGGGAACTTGACCAAATGTTTATCTCCCAACAAATTCCACTTGATACTCATCCACAAAAGTTTGCTACAAAAGAAGAATGGCTTAAGAACTACTTTTGGGAATCCCTTGATCCTGCTACTTGGAGATCTAACCAAACCAATCCTGATGATCAAACCACCATTCTTGATGACCAAACCTTGGAAATTTACCCACCTCAGAGTTTACCTATGCCTAAGAAGAAGAATAAAGAAGAGTTGGTATGAAACCTTTGTGATCATCTTAACAACTCGATCTTTACTTTGACTCCTGTAGAATTTAACACCCCCGATGATGACATGTCTTTAGTGTATCCTCAACTCATTGACTAGGATCAACAAGATGCACCTATCTTAGATACCTTTGAGAATGACAAAGCGATAGCAGAGTTCCTTGGATTACGAGAAGGAATACCTAGTGGGGATCACAAAGCTGGTTTTACCATTGACTTAGACAACATGGCATACTTTGGGGAGGCTATTCACCCTTCTAGTTCAAAAATAAGAAAAACAATGATAAAAATGAAGGTGATTCTTTAGGTGAAAACCAAAAGGCACCTTTAGATGATGAAAAAGAAAAGATAAAGGATTCATCTAAGGGCGAAAATCTCTCTGAGGCACCCAAGGATGGAAGGTTGAACAATCTCCCTGTCAAACAGGAAAGGTCACCATTATTGATAGAGGAAACTATTGAAGCTAACATAGGTACAAAAGGGAATCCATGGCTTATATATTTTGCAGAGTCATTGACAGAGAAAAAATGACTTGAGTTTAGAGACTTCTTTATTAAGAGACAGATAAATTTTGCATGGTCATATGTTGATATGTCTAGATTGGATCCTGACTTGGTCCTACATCATTTTCCATTGCAACCAGGTACTAAACCAGTGAAACAAAAACTCAGGAAATGACATCCACAGGTCGCCTTGTTAGTCAAAGCTAAATTGAAGAAGTTATTGGATGTCAATTTCATTAGATCTATTGATTATGCTGAGTGGATATCAAATCTAGTACCATCAACTAAGCCAACTGGGGGCATCCGCATCTACACTGATTTCAGAGACATAAACAAAGCATGCCCTAAAGATGATTTTCCATTGCCTAACATAGATATTATAGTAGACCTAACTGCAGGCTATGAAATGCTAACTCTTATGGATGGATTGTCAGGATATAACCAGATTAAGATTGCAACTAAAGATCAACACAAGACTGCTTTTACTTGCCCATGGGGAACATATTGCTGGAATGTAATGCCCTTTGGATTGAAAAATGTTGGCACTACATACCAACGTGCTATGACAACTATATTCCATGACCTTATGCATGATATCATAGAAGATTATGTGGATGACATCATAGTTAAATCATCAACCAGGGTAGATCATTTATAGGTTCTAGACAGGGTTTTCAAAAGACTAGAAGAATACAAGGTCAGACTTAATCCTAAAAAGCACGCATTTGGCGTAACATCAGGGAAACTTCTAGGCTATATAATAACTAGACGAGGCATTGAGGTAGATCCAGTGAAAGTGAAAGCAATAAGAGACATGCCTCCCCCAGCTACTCTAAGTAAACTAAGGACACTTCAAGGAAGACTATAGTCCATCAAACAGTTTGTAGTGCAATTAGTAGATAAGACTCATATGTTTCAACATCTACTCAAGAAAGGAGTACCTTTTGTATGGACCCCTAAGTGTCAAGAGGCTTTTCAATAGATTAAGGACTATTTTCTTATGCTCCCAGTATTAATGCCACTGATTCAGGGAAAACCTTTGATATTATACATCATTGTAACTACATCAGCATTAAGATCTTTACTAGCACATAATGACAACAAGGGTCGAGAAAGAGCGATATACTACATCAGTCACACTTTGGTTGGTTATGAATTGAATTATAGTCCTATAGAGCATGCCTGTCTTGTAGTAGTTTTTGCTGCTCAAAAACTAAGGCATTACATGTTGAACCACCAAACGATGTTGGTTGTGAAGATTGATCCCCTAAAATATCTTCTCAGTAAGGCAACATTAACAGGATGTCTCGCTAAATGGGTAATGATATTAAGTGAATATGACATTCAGTACGTGGAAAGAAAATCCATAAAAGGACAAGTTATTGTTGATCAGTTAGCAGACGCACCAACCCAAGTGGATCACCCTTTAGTCTTAGACTTTCCCAATAAGTTCATCTTTACACTTGACATTGATACCACATGGAAGCTATACTTTGATGGATCTCATACAAACCATGGATTAGAGGCTGGTATACTATCCATCACACCACAAGGTGACACCATTCCTAAGTCTTTTAGAATTTTCTTTCCATGCACTAACAATGTAGTGAAATATGAGGCTCTTTTGGCTAGGTTACAAATGGCTATTCAATGGAGAATTAAGCAGTTACATGTCTATGGGGATTCTCAGTTAGTAATCAGCCAAGTCAATGACGATTATCACACAAAGGATGAGAAACTTGCACCATACAAACACATGGCAGACAACTTTAAGCAGTATTTTGATAGCATCATATTTTATCAGATTCCTCGTATTCAGAACAAGGCAGCAAATGCTATGGCAACTATTGGCTCTTTGTTAGACAATTAGACATACCCACTAATGTGCCTAAGTTTGAGTTCTTGGTAGAACAACTTTTTGTCCCTGCTTTTGATATTCCAGACTCAGAGATGGTATGTGTACTTGTTGGTCCTGATTCCCCATGGTACAAGGACATATTTGACTATCTTAAATCCCAAATCATACCTCCTAACTTGTCAAATAACCAGCATAGAACCTTTATCCATAAGTCAACTAAATACACCATCATCGAGGATACCTTGTGTAGACGTGCCTTAGATAATACCCCTTTAAGATGTCTCGATACTGAGGAAGCACAAGTAACCTTAGATGGGGTACATGAGGGTATATGTGGATCTCATTCTAGTGGTCCTACCTTAGCTAAAAAGATCATGAGGCTAGGCTATTATTGGCCTACAATGGAGACAGATGCCTATTTCTTTGTCAAGAAATGTTGATTGTGCCAAATACATGGTGACTTGATACATGCGCTAGCATAAGGGTTAAGACCATTTACATCACCATGGCCTTTTTCCCAATGGGGACTCGACCTTATAGGAAAGATACATCCCACATCCTCAAACGGACATAAGTTTATTATTACAACGACAGAATACTTCACTAAATGGATTGAAGCAATTCCTATGACCCACATTACGAGAACACAGATTTCCAAGTTCATCTTGAACTATATCATTTGTAGATTTGGCGTTCCTCAATCCATCGTCATAGATAATGGTCGCCCATTTAAAAATCAAGAAGTCAGTCCACTATGCCAAGACTTCCATATCCAACATCATTTCTCCACTCCATATTACCCACAAGGTAATAGCCAAGTTGAGGCATCTAACAAAACTATCATTAGAATCCTCAAAAAGAATGTTAATGACGTTGGTCGTGACTGGCATTTAATGCTTAATCCTGTCTTATGGGCTTATCGTACAAGCATCTGTACACCCACTGATGCCACTCCATATTCCTTAGTCTTTGGTTTTGAGGAGCATCTTACCTATTGAGGTCAAGATTCCATCCCTAAGGGTATCTTTGAAAGACCACATTGATGACGAAGAATACTCTGTGTCAAGACTACATGAGCTAGAATTCCTAGACGAAAGAAGACATAAAGCATTAGATCATCTACAAGCATACCAAAATCGTCTTCATCGAAGCTATAACAAAAAAGTCTTGAACCGAAATTTTGACATTGGTGACCTAGTTTTAATGGAGAATCCTAAGAATCAACATGAAAGAGAAAAACTAGGCCAGTTTGAGCCAAATTGGCTAGCGCCCTATATTGTTACAAAAGCCTTCGGATCAGGGGCATATCAACTTTCTGCTCCTAAAGGGGAACCACTATCAACACTTGTTAATAGTCTTCATTTGAAAAATTTCTATGCATAAGCTTCTGAGAATCGTGTCTTAACCATAAAAAAAAAATAATAAATAAATAAAGAAAAATAAAAAAATAGTTACTTAGGTGAAAACTTGGCAAATAGGTATCTTTGTAACATCAAAAAAATTGAAAAATCTAGAAAATAGTAAAAAGAAAAATGAGTCGTCCAATAGTGAAAACTACTCGGGTGGCGCTTTGGATAAGTACCATGGTGAAAACCTGGAAAATAGGCACCATGTTTAGTTGACTTTGCTCCTTTATCTACTATCATTCTAATCTGACTTCCTTGTATATATCTTGTCTATCCATATCCTTGTATTTATCATCCATAATAAATGCTTGTCCTTTCCATAGCTTGGAATGTTTGACATCAAGAACACATCATTTCCCCATTTCATCTTACCTATTGGTCTTATACTCGACTGGGGGCAGACACTTAACCTATGTCATTTGTTTTTTCTAGTGGTTGTCCAAAGGATGCAAGGCCATTGAAAAAATCCAAAAACAATACAAAATGTCCTAAAAAAAATACAAAAACATCATAAAATGTCCTGAAGAAAATCCAAAAACAACGTAAAACTTCAAAAAGACAAAAAAATCAAAATGTGTCGAAAAATCTAAAAATAGAGTCACAGTCAGTCACATTTGTCAGTCTTTGTCTTTGTCAAACTGTGTTGCCTCTGGGACTAAACGTAGGCAAGGCCATCACTTGACATGCCCCCGAGGCATTAGGTCAGTTGTCTTAGGTTTTTCTGTACATAATCATGATTCAAATCATTGTCTATATGACAAGGTCATTGGTCGTGTCAAACTACGAGGTCTCTGTGTGTATAACGTAGGCAAGGCCATCTATTGATGAGCCCCCGAGGCCACACTAGGTTAGTCCTTTAGGGTTCATCCATTCACTATCACACACATCAAATGTTTTTAATTAGATCAATTTCTTTCAGTCAGTTTTGTTAGTCAAATTTTGGTCGAACTACGAGGTCTCTACATGTATAACGTAGGAAAGACTATCTATCGATGAGCCCCTGAGACCACACTAGGTCAGTCCTTTAGGGTTCACAAGCACAATCAGTTGTTAGCACATCATATCAAGTCACACATTGACAAGACAACCAAGTCAACAAAGTCATCAAGTCAAATCAAACAAATTTCCAAAACAATCAATTTATGTCTGCTACAAGATGTGTCCTTCTTGGAAACATGCATCGTCAAAACAACTAACCTATGTCTTCTAAAGGATGTGTCCTTCCTTGAAATAGGCATTAGGCAAACAATTATCATAGCCTTACAATAGGTTGTCACATCAACGACATCAGACTTTAATGTCTTATATGAAACGTGTCTTTCTGAAACCATTTTGTATTGCCTTATACAAATAGTCACAAAATCGAAACCAAACTCAATGTCTTATACGGTATGTGTCCTCCTAGAATCAGGCCCAATCAATCAATCAATCAAAAAAACAAAACAGATCAAATTTTGGAAAATAATTTTACTAGCTTTTGACTTTGTAATTTGTTTATCTTATCTTTTCATATGGCTTTATGTTGGGTTCTGTTACTAGCTTTCTCGAGGATGTCCCATGAAGGATTTAGAGAAGCAATGATGTATCAGGGCTTATTTTCTTTGATTGTTGTCTATCAATTGTCTTTAAACTTGGTTTTTTTAGTCATGTTATTAGTTTCCTCAAGGATGTCCCATGAAGGATTTAGAGGAGTGATGACATATCATAACCTGTCTTTTATTTGTTTGTTGTCTATGGTTTGTCTCGACAAAAAGACTGGGGAAATTGTGCCCTTAATATGAGTTATGACATTCCTTGTCTGCGACTGTCTGTTGTTAGCAGGTGAATGACCTTGCACACCATGGTCTATCTCATATCATGGTGTTTATTGTTCATCTGTGTCAATTAATGCCCAATGATGATTTAAGTGCAAAGTTTTTATGTGTTGATGAAATACTGAAGATTCTGATATCAAATATTTCTAAACTAACATCCATGTCTTCTATTTTAATATTCATTTTTTTCGTTCTAACATTTTTTTATTTTTTATTTTTCTTTTTTTTCTACATCTTCACCACCTTTATCAATTTTCCTCTATCCTTTTGTCCTTTATCTTCTAATTCTCTTATCCATTTTTAGAGCACACTCATGTTCTTTCAACCTACTTGTCCTCTCGAGGGGGCATACCATTACCTCATCATTCTTCCTCATCTTACTTTCGCTGGGGCATATTTTTCTTTTTTTTTGACACAATGCGATAAACTGCATTATATCAAAAAGGGGCAAAATATAGACACCAAAAATTGGTCTAGGCCCGCGACTTCAATTTCTTCATCATTCAACATTGTCATTCTCCTAATTAAATAATCCTAGTTATTTAATTATGTTTCCAATGTTATTTTCCATCCATTAATTAAATAACTTTAATTATTTAATTAAATTATTCTATCATTGTTTAAAACCTGATTAATTAAATAAATATCATTTATTTGATTACGTCACTAATTTAACATTACCCTTCCTTTAAAATTAAATAATTTATTATTTAATTTATCTTTATTTCATTTCAATTTTAATTAAATAATCTTTTAAATTATTTAATTATTCACTTAACCTTTTCTTCAAGTCAAATTAAATAAATTCTTATTTATTTAATCCTTTTATTTTCGAATGGTGAATTAAATTAATCATTTAATTCATTTATTAATTATTCCCTACATATTCTTCTATAATTGGGTAATCGCCAAGTTGTATGATTATTCATTGTCACTTGAGTCGAGATCTAAATTAAAGCTTTCAGTTATCTTCTCATATCAATATTGTTTCTAACGAATAGATCATTCTCGATTTAATCATCCAATTATCTTTTTCCAGCTCCTTTAGCATGTGCACATCTGTTAATTAATTAATTAATTTATGTGTGCGTTCGAACAGTCTCTTTCCCCATGCATATCATTAACTTGACATGCTAAATCTATTCTTCCAATTTTTGAATAGTCACCATTGAATGATTAGATTTTTATTTAATTTAATCTTTCAGATGTTTCCGAGTTCCATATTTCACTTCTGAAACCCTAATTCGAATGCATGACCTAATTTTAATCTCAATCATCCATTTACTCTCAATCTCAGCCTTTCATTTGAAACATCGATTTTCTATAAATTGATCAATCTTTGTCATTATTTCCTCTCCCGAAATCTTATACTTTTTGGAAGCAATTATCTTCAATATTTTGTCTTGATCATAACTAAGAGCTATACTTGCATACATTGAAAATCTGAGGGAAAGGATATCTTCTAAAGACAAAATAGAGAAGACCAATAGAGATGATTCAAGGAGTTTTTGATGTTCGGTGAGATCTTTTCTTGCTTTTATTTTAATTCCATTATGCTTTGTTGTTAGATGTAGGTTGGTTTGTTTAATTTAGTTTATTTACTTTCCCACTTATTTTCCTGCGTTACACCCACAAAGTGTCCTAATAATTATTTTGGTCATTTATTCCTTTTTAAAACTTGCAGGGTTTTTCTATACTTCTATTTTCCATCCATCACCTATACTTCCCTTTGCTAATTCCACATGTATTTTTTGTATTCCTTTTTAGTCTTCTTGCACAATTATTTCCCATATCTATATATCTTAACCTTTGGTTCCTGAACCCTTTCCCACATTCTCTCTAGTTCCCATTTTGTAGAATCTTATTACACTTTTTGACTTCTATACTTTTATCCATGTATCCTATTTTGACCCCTATTTTCATAGAAATATCCCACATTTCTCCTAGTATGTTGTTTTTCCCTATTTATTTCTTTTGTAATGTTCCAATGGACTTCTATACTTCCTCATATTTTATCTCCACTTCCAATCACTGGCCTCACATTATTTCCCACAATTTTTTCAACATCTCTACCAATCCTTTCATCCATTTGTGGAGTTCCCTTGGAGCTTAATATGTTCTTACATCTAGTTATACATCCTTTTCACACATTCTTCACTCACTAATTTATATTCATTTTAAGGGTTCCAATGGGCTTCTATATTTTCATTCCTATGTCTATTTTTTTGCCTTCAATCCCATAATGAAACCCTATGTATATTGTCCTAACCTTTCATCCCTCATAAAACTTTGACGTTTCCTCCAAATCACCTCTATTAGTCATAAAATATTCTGAAGATACCATTACTAACATAATTTAATTCCTACAACTAATATAGGAGAATTTTCTTGCCTAAACACCATTATTCATCTCAATAACACAAATTGACTTGTATTTAATATGGTGGATGAAGAAGGTGACCATGTTTTCATTAATGTGATGGTTGAGTTCTATATTTCAATGATATTAACATAATTTGAAACCACCAATTTAGTATATTTCATAGGATTTAGCTTGTCTTCCATACCATATTTATTGTATCTAGTTCTCTATCAAATTCCTGCAAGAAATTAGGTGACCAAAAATTGTGCTATATATTCCAATTCATTTTCTATTAAAAATTTCAATCATTTCTTTATTTGCACACATTTTCAAGCATTGAGGATTTTTTAAGATTTCAACTCTTAAAAGTCTAGTTACCTATAAAGAATCACATTTTTTAAATCGCAAGGAGGTATTATATTTGTAACTAATGTTTATAACTAAATGTCTCCATGGCCATTTTTAGATCTTTAGGGGATATTCTAAGTGAAAATTTATGAAAACATTTTAGCCTAGGGTTTCCTCTTTCCATAGTTGCCTGTATAATTGTAATAGAGGCTTGATGAGTATCATAGTATTTTAATTTTTCGCAAACTTTGTAATCGTCTCTTTTCTATTTCATATGGATTTTTTCTATTTGAAGATGGATTATTAGGTATATTTAGTAGTCAGATATCATATATTTGAGTTATGTATATACATAGGTCATACTCTATAATAATTTTATTTATTTATTTATCTTGGTAAATTATGACTATAACCCACTAGGTAGGCACTAGTCTTACAATTTTATGATCAACTATACACTCAAAATAAATAAAGAACACCCTTCACTAGTCATCTAGGATTATGTTATTATTTTTCATGTACCTCATTATTTAGATTCATTCAAGGAAATCATATCTAGTGATAAAAAAAGTTATCATCCTAAGGAATCTTGTTTTACATACCTTTGTCTTACTTTTGGGAAATTGTGTTTCTATCATCTTAAAAGAGGTTTTATATATAATAGGTTAGTCTTTGGTATAGTGACAACTTTTGGGGATAAATATACATTGCATAATACTACTCTAATTTCAATTTACATATCTTAAATTGTGATTAATCGTATTAAGGATACCATTAGGAACACCCTCATGGGTCTAGTTGAGACCAAAGTGAAGAAAATAATATTTAGACTCTTAGAAATTGGCTTGTAATCACTCAAACTTGATTGATGAGTTAATTAATACACTTTTAGGATGGGATTTACCTATCCCTAAAGAATAATTATTCCTCTAGGATCATGAGAATATATTTTGGGACACAAAAAGGTGCATGCTAAGTTCATTAATAACTTTCCAGTGTGTAGGGATGTGACCCTAACACCTTTCTTATATAGTATTTACCCTTAGTTGGTATTAAAATATATTTTTAATTGGCATACTATTGCTTTCCATGTATACAATATATTTTATAGTACATAATGATTGTTTTTAGAGTAGGGGAGTTGTGATAGACTAGCTTTTGGTACCCTTTCAAGTTTTCACCATAAGCCTCTATTAGGCTTCCCTTCTAGGTTTTCAGTATAAAGAAAGATGAGATCAATCTACTGAAGATATTTTTCATCTCAATCTATCAAATTATTGATGTTATTTAAAATCATATAAATACCATCCTTAGTATTGAAATATGCCTCATACTCAATACATCTAATTTTTTATCTTCCCAATTTTTGTACACCAAAAGGGAAAAATTTCCAAAATCCCAAAATTAATGTATTGGTAGTGGGAATTCAAAATTTCACATCTTTCCTTAAATTTTTAAGAATGGAAACCTTGATCATGTTGGAATATTTTTATGTATAAATTATAATATGGGCCTTATCCTATTTTGTAGAAATGTGTTGTAGTTGTGTGAGAAATTCTACCTAAAATGGCTCACTTTTACTAGTATTGTGATTATCTCCTATACACTTAGTATCAAGGATTTTATTATTTTAGAGTCGCAAATATCTGAGAAAATTGATGATGAAATATTGTGCCTAATTATTTCAAATATATTATGATATAAGTTCTCTACTCTTTCTTTTGGTGATAGTAGGTGTGGAGATTGGTCATGTCTATATTTCTTAGCCACTAATATTTTTGGTTGGACTATAATAGTTAGAAACTCATCAAAAGTGTTCTTACAATGCATTTAGTTTATCCTTTTGGACATTGGTGGTGACCAACTAGCTAATAGAGTATTGGTAGAAGGTGTAAACATAACTCAATTTTTTCACTTTCCTTATGGCATCAAAAAATTTACTTTTATTATTGAACAATATTCATTTCTATTTTCAAACTTTCAATTTCACATGTTTGTACTACCTAATTTCTAATTATTATTTTTTATTATTCTAGTTGACTAATATGGAGGAAAAGACTTTGGAATACATGTTACAAATACTTTATCATATTTAATGAGATAATTTTAGCTAGCTACAACGATTTTTTAAGTATAAATAACAACCATTTCTCCCTTCACCTCTTCAATTTTTATGCATATATTCATCCAATACTTATAGAAAAATGTATCCAACAAATCCTCTAGCTCAATTATCTATAGGGTTTCATCTTTAAGTGTTTATATATGGTCCCAATAGGGTATTGACAATAATTTCAAGAGTAACTATAAACTTGGGTGAGTGTTGCTACTATTTAGATAGAAATTCCTTAACTTTTCTAAGTGTATCCTAAATTGGTTAAGTGGAGGAAATAGCCAAAGTTTTTTTGGAGAGTATTTTTTTTATCTTGTTTTTACTATCTTCTTTGTTAGGTCCTTTTCTTTATAAATATAATATTTTGGTTGATCTTGCATTCATATAATTGGGCTTCCTAATTATTTTTCTAGGATTCATTCATTTTGTGGAATTGTGTTTCTTTTTAGGGGACCCTTTTTTTCTCTCTCCTACTATTTCATTGTTCACTTCTTTTACCTCATTACTTTCCTATTATATAGATGTAGATATTTACAATGATAATGGTGGTGTTGTGGTAGCCATAAATTATTTTTCCTTATTTTACCTACCTTGGTTTTCCTTACTTGATAGAAGAGTTTTTGGTATGCAATTATGCTGGCTTGGGGGATTCTTGTGTCAATTTTTTTTACCATTGAGCATGATATTACTTAGGCCTCACTTATATAAGTGTATATTCCCTTTAGATAAATCAGTATCCTTATGGCTAGATTTCAAGAAGATCCCAAAGAGTCACATGTGGCAACAATAAAAAGAATATTCATATACTTGAAAGGCATTCCGGAACATGGTTTATGGTATCCAAAGGATACTAATTTCTCTAAGTGTTTATACATATCCAAATTGGGCAAGTTGTGTGGATGATATAAGTACAAGTGGTGGTGCTTTCTTTCTTGGAAGAAGATTGTTGTCTTGGCTAAGTAAGAAGTAGGATTCAACATTATTATCTACTGCAGAGGCATAATACATTGTTCCAACATCATGCTACACACAAGTGTTATGGATGAAGCAAACCTTGAAGGATATTAGAGTGTCATATGATGAACCAATTTCTATCTTATGTGACAATAAAAGTGCTATCAATATCTCAAAGAATATGGTAATGCATTTAAGGACAAAGCATATCTCAATCTAGTATCACTTTCTAAGAGAGAAGGTTGCAGAGAATGAGGTGAAGTTGGACTGTGTGCCTACTAAGGATTAGGTTGTTGATATATTTGCAAAGGCTCTTCCTAAGAATAATTTTGAGTATCTCTAAGAGAAGTTAGGGGTTATTGCCCCACCTTATATCAACTAGATACATAAGGTTATGCATCAGTCTAGTGGATTTCAAGATTCATTCTTTGTTTTGGACTAATATTGTTGGCTACCTCTCATGGGGAGTACGTAGTGGCATTGTTGGTTGTAGCTAGGGAGAGTAAGTGTTGGCATTGTGTTGTATGTTGGTGTTGTCAAAGGAAGTGAAAGTTGAGGTTGCAAAGTAGTTGTTGTCCCTTATAGGTGTTGCCCTTGGGGGAGGGAAAGTATATGTGATTGATATCAAAGGGGAAGGAAAGTAAAGAAGAAAAAGTGGGAGATTGTTGGAAGTTTTTGTTTTCATTGATGTCATTAGATCTTTGTTGTTGCATTGAAGTGGTGCAGGGGCACCAAGTGCATTTTGTGTTAATGTTGTCAAATGAGGTATTTTGATAGTTTTAGGTGTGTGTGAGTTTTTTTAAATTCAATAAGGTTCTAATAGACCATCTAATATGTAATTAGGAGTCATTGAATTTATATTGTCATATTTTTGCAAAGTTGTCATTGTTGTCATATTCAAAAGTTGCAAAATTGCATTATGTGGGAATACCAATGGTCAAGTTGGTTCAAATGGAAGTTGTGAGGGTTGGAGTCGGTTGGGAAGTTGTTTTATTGATGTCAAAAGTTTAAATTATTGATGTATGGTCAATTGGAGAGTTAGTTGCTCATTTTTTAAGAAGAAATCAATAAAAAAATCTCTTTTCTATGTAATTTTCTGCAAATTTGCTGCTACAGGTTATCCCATTCATCCGTACAGGCTGATGTTGATTTCTAGTGAATTGAATTCAATGTAAAAGAGAATCAAGGACATTTTGGTTCAAGTTTGAGGCAATTTCATAAAGATTTGTGATTTTTACAAGCCTTTTACTAATTGTGGGTTTGTACCCTATTTTAAGGGTTTTGAAGGCATAAAATGAATTAAAAGACTCATTCCACCTATTGTATCAACTGTGGCTTAGTGGAATGAGTCCAATATATTAGGTTTAGATGATAGGTTAGGATTTTTTAGCAGAGAATAAGTTTTGATGGGGTTTTGGTTGCTTCCCCAGAAGAAATTCCTAGTTTTTGGATTGAATATGCATGGTTTGAAGTGGTAGTTGAGAGAGTTTGCATTAGATAAGATTGGGAGATGTTTGTTTTGGCATGATCACATATATATTTAAGTGTTTGAAGCTTTGGAAGAGTAGGGAAGGTGAAGTTGAGTGTTTGGGCATGATGCCCTAGTTGACAATATTGTGCATTTGAGTAAAATTTGGTGGTTAAGGGTAGGCAAGCATAGTGAAACCTTGGGGCAGCAAAATCTGAAGGTTGTTTAAGCATGTGCAGGTCATTTTAAGCATGTTTGATTCTTTGGCAAGGCACGATGAGTTGTGGGAATAGGATTTTCAATAAACCCTCCCTAAACTTGCTAAAAATGAGGGTTTTGTAAAAGTGGGCTTAAATGAGTGGTTCTCAAGCTAAAAGTTGTGATTTTGGAGGTTTATTAGACTGTTAAAGGACTTCCCATAGGTATTTTATATTGGAAGATAGTTTAGAGTATAGTTGCTTTGTAAATTTGGCCTATTGGTACATCATAGAAGCATTAGTTAGGTAGATATGTTCCAAAAGAGTTGTATGAGCTTTTGAGATATGTTGAAGTTGGGGAAAAAGGGTGTCAGAAATGTAATTGGTTAATGGGTTTGAGTCTGGATTTGTGAGATTTGATCAAAAACCTATGTTTGCAGACCTACTAGTGAAATTGGATGAATTAGAGAAGAGTTGATGAGATAGACTTGTAAGGGTTACAAAGTTGCTTCAAAAGACTTGATTTGTGATTGAAAATTGAATGCCTCCCTGCTCTACATCATGATGTCAACCTTTGAAGATTCTTTGATTGGTTGCATTATGTTGTCATTAGTAGTTTCACTTATTTCAACCTCTAGTGTTTCTTTGATGAGCATATGTTTGTGGATGTTCAATCTCTTGTGTAGTTGAGATGTTGAAATGGTGTTTGTGGTGCTCGGTTTCCAAGTGCTTTTGAGAAAATTTGAATAAAATAAGAGATAGTGTAGAAAAAAGTGTTCAATGTGGCAAAGTGGTGTCCATTGTTTTTCTCTATATCTCTTCATGGATGAAGATCTGCTTGTGTGGTTTGGATATGTTGATCAAAGGTGTTCAAAGGTGTTATATCCAGAGTTTCATGTTTTGGATAATTCAATAGAAGAAATTGTCTTCACTAGTGTGTGAACTATGATGCAGTGTTGTTTGGAAGAAATGGTTTTTGCTCTGCATTTATTCGTGTTGTGGTTTCTGGTTTTGTAGATCTAGAAGTGTGTTTATACTTTTCATATCTATCTTCATTCTGATTTGTTTATGCCTTGGTGCTCTACAAGGTTGGTTTCATTTGTTATAGTGTGTGGAAGGTTAACTAGGTGTATGATGTTGTGAAGGATTTTTTGGATTTCATGATGTTGATGGAATATTCCAGATTATATTTAGTTGTTGTGTGTGGTCCATGAGTCGTCTTTAGATTTGAGGAAGTGTGTACTTAGATGTTTAATGGTGTTAACACAGGTTCGGTCGACCTTGGGTGTTTACACTAATTGTGGATATACTTTGATGTTTGTGGAAGTGTGGCATGCTATGTATATGTGGATTTAGGTCTGAGTTGAGGTGTGACGTGGTCTGCCTTCATTCCTCTCCATCACGAGAACTTTTTGGTGCCAAATTCATTTGAATTTGCACATTTGAGGTACATAGCCAACCTTGAAAGATGTTTCTAAGGTTGTGAATGGTATAAAGGCAAGGTGAATTTTTGGATGTTTGTGTGTAGATATGAGGATGTGTTAGAGATGCAAATTTAATTAGATGCAAAGATTTGAAGTGTGAGCTTAATTCATGTGACTCCAATGTAGTGAGAAGAAGGGTCTACATTTGTAGAGTACTTGAAGTTTCTGATAGTAGTGAGTTGGAGGTTATTGATGGTGTAGAAATTATAGTGTTGCATATTTTATGTTGCTCTAAGATGGATTTCTCATTGTGAAAATCTTATATCTTCTCCTTTCTAATCTGGCAGTGAGCCCTTCTTTCTTTTAGGTAGTGATCCCTTCAGAAGTGACCCTATTGCATTCGGTGTCACAATTACTTTATATTGTAAGCTAATCCTCACTATGGTTTTTCCCTTCTTGGGTTTTCCATGTAAATCTGGTGCTCTCATGTGTATGGATGTGTTTGCATTACTATTTCTCATGTTTATATTCTGCTAATGCATGATAAGGGTTTAAAGGTTATTAAGGGTTTAAGGATTAATAGAGATCTAAATATTAACGAGGGTTTTGATGTTTTAATGTACAACTAATTCACCCCCTCTCAATTGTCTTGTGCATTTAATAAAGAAGAATTTGAAGGATATAAAGGTGGTTTATGATGAACGTATTCTTATATTATGTGATAATACTAGTGCAATTAACATTTCCAAGAATCCAGTGATGCATTCAAAAACCAAACACATTTCTATCTGGTATGTGCCTACTAAGGATCAAATTGTAGATATCTTCACTAAGGTTGCTTTCAAAGGATAATTTTGAGCATCTCCGACAGAAGTTAGCAGTTATTGACCCTCCTTGTTCTAACTAGATGCATAATTGGTGCATCTGTCTAGCAGGAGTAATTCAAAATATATCCTTATGCCTGGACTGATGGTGGCTTCCTCTCAAGGTGAGTTGGTAATGGTTGTTGCTGACAGGGGGAGCCTATTAGGTGTAAGTACATCAAAGGGGGAGAACTTTGAAAATGAGAAAAAAATGTGCTCCTTAGGGGGAGATTGAAGAAAATTTGTAGTTGTTGAGAATATATAATTGTTTGAAGAAGAAGTGTTGTTGGTCAAAGGGGGAGAATGTGATGTTTTTTTTAATGTGCTTGATGATATGCTTGCTAGTCAAAAATCTTAAACGACAAAGAAGGATTAAAGGGTTTGAAAAAGGTGAAAGCTCAAAGGAAAATCAAACTCCAAACAATGTTGAAAAGGAGAAAAATGAACAAAGGAAGACTGGAGATAAGAAGAGCAATATCAAACATGTCTAGAACCAAAAGAAAGATTTCAAGAGACCTATCAAACAACTAGCTAGACAAAGGTATTCATCTTTCAATGGTCTCTGCTATTTTTGCAATAGATTTGGACATAGAGCTATAGAGTGTAAAAACAAGATGAATCAAAAGTTTCAATCATTTTTTGGTCAATGCTATCTGTGCAATAGATTTGGTCATAAGGCCAGTGAATGGAGAAGATAGATGATGAATGGTTAAAATAATAGTATAATGTCTCAATCATTCCTTGGTTACTATTACACATGCAATGGATTTGATCATAAGGCTTCTGAATGGAGATCAAAAATGGCAAGAAGTAAGCTTGCTCCACAACAAGGTGCCATGTGCTATAAATGTAATAAACCAGGACACATAGCTAAGTTTTGCAAAGGAAAGAATATCAAATCTTTCGTTCCACAAAATAGGATTGATCTGGTTGAGTTAAAGGAGATGAACAAGATCTGGAAGGAAAAGGAAGAGAATGATGTGAAGATGAGTCTGTGCCAAATTTTGGTGTAGATGTATCCTCCAGAAACTAGATAGAAAGCATTGGCTTAGGGTGAGTTATAACAAAAAACTTTCTAAACCCCTTGGAAAGATGTGATGTTGGTGTCTTCAATATACCAGTGCATGTATGAATTGGTTTGTTTAATCCTTTGGTGAAATCGCTAGTGAGAAATCTCTTAGTGTAGAGACTTGTGGAATGTTTGGAAGTTCTTGTGATGATATAGAAAGGGATTGACAACTTTTGACCTAAATTTTTCTGTTGCAATTAATGCATACTTTTGGTCACAAAAAAGTGTTTATATTTCATTTTGCACATTCTAAAAGGCATTTGTGCTCGAGCTTTTGAAGAGGAGAGCAGTGCAAATAAGAGTTGAAGTGATTATGAAGTGTTCAACGAAACCCTACCGATGAATTTCACAAGGTATTTACAATTTACTGCAAACCTTCGATGAAGAAAAGTTCAAAATGTTAACTCCACAAGTTATTGATGTGCTTGAGAGGCTGAGACCTAATTTTAAGAAGCACTCTTACAAGTCAATGGAAACAAATAATGAAGGTGCATTCTCTAGGGTTCAATCAAATGCGATGCACACAGAGGATGTGTGAATTTACATTCATTTGAAGATGGATGAATATGATCATTTGAAGTTGGTGGAATTTAGGGAAAATGTTCTAACTAGAGATGATTTCAAGCTAAAACTAGAGTATGCCAGTTTGATGGAGAAGAAGTTGGATGTGTGGGCAGAATTTCATAATTTATGCTATGATAATGAGTGGGTGAAGTATGTTTTGAGCATAATTCATGATAAATTCATGTGGTTGGACATGCCACATATGATAACCAAAGAGGCAATTAGGGTTGTTACCAGTTTGAGCTCCATAAGACATGTTTTAGCATTGAAGGCTATAAAGAATGAAGTGGTAATGAAGCTTATCGGAGCCAAGTTTGACAAGTGTGCCCTAACTTTGGATGGAATTGAAGATCCAACGGTCAAATATGCTTCAATGATGATTGGTTACAAGATATTCTATACAAACAAAGAGAATTTTGTCTCTGCCACCGCAGTAGACACGACCTATCAAATGGTGAAAGAAGACAAAGACATTGATCTTTGTGAGCTCCTGAGATTACAGTTGTTCAAAAACTTACAAAAGAGAAAGGAATAAAAACAACCTTTCTGGTATGGTACTCTTATCATTTTCTTAATGTTTTACTTTCTCAATGAGTTTCCCAGAGTGAAAAATGTTGTATGGCTAGATAATATTCTTGTAGCTCTTCAAATTAGAGATCATATGAGAATATTTCTTAGTAAAGAGTCTTGTGATTCAATGTTGTAGGGATTCTTTAAACCTTTTCAAACTTGGATGCAAGAGAGAGAGAAAGGATTCCAAGTAAATTTATGGAAAAATATAAGAATGAATTAACATTTATGGTTAGCAAAGATTACTACTACATGGAAGTAGTGGAACCCAGAACTGTTTGGATTTTGGAGCTTCCTTATGAGGTAGATGAGTCTAAATGCATTGGTCTTGCAAAGATTGTATTGAGCAAACTCCAAGATCCAACAATTGAAAGGTATGGTACTTATGAAGAGAAATCAAGTGAAGTGAACCTGGAAAAGAAAAAGGGCATTGAAGAAAAGGTTGAAAAGATGAAAGCTAAGTTGCAGGAGTTTGGTACCCCTGAGGACCCACTAGAGAAATCCAAAGGTACATCTGCTCCTCCACATAGATCAAGAAGGTCAAGCAAGACCCTTTCCTCCACACCTATTGTTACAAAGCCCTCCAGAACAAAACCAACAAGTGGTTCTAAGAAGATAGAGACATCCAACCTTCCTAAGCAACAAAAGGCTCCAAAGAGAAGAAAGAAAGAAAAAGAAACAAGAGTTAGGTATTTAGAAGAAGAAGAGGAAGAGGAAGAACATCAATTGGTCTAGAAAAGAAAATCAAAAGTCTCTTAGGAAGAGATTGGTATAGAAAAAGGAAAGAAGAAAGAGGAGATCCCCCTGGTCTAAGAGCATAGTCCTATGAAGTTTGATGCACTATTTAGTGCTAAAGTAGAGTTTGGAATCTTGAAGGACACACCTAAAATGTATTCAAAAGCCAATAATGAGGGCAATGCAACAATTGAAGAGGCCATTATCAAATACATGGTAACTTTTAATGTTGACCTAGGTGAGATAGAGGATCAATTAGGTGAGATAGAGGATCAATTGTCAGATGATCTAAAAGGTGTATTGAGTGCAAGCAGACAAAAGGCAATTGTAGAAAATGCAAAGATGAAAAAAATTTCCTTGGAGAAGATTGGTTCCTCATTATCTCATGAGGAGAGGGCTAAGTTGTCTCAATTGTGTGCCCAAAAATTTAGGACAAAGCAAAGAGTAAACATTCTTATAAGCAAAGACAAAGATGACATAGAGAAGCTAAGGAGAGAAACATTGCAAGTAGATGAAAATCTTCTTAAAGAATTGGGTGCTTCTTCGAGTAATGAAGATCAAATACAACAAGACACATCCCTCCCAGAAAGCAATGAGCCAGTCACAGAGCAACATGAGCATGAGCATTGGCAAGAAGATATGTTAACAGATAAAACCCAATCGGATGTGGAGATAATTACTAAGAAAAAGAAAGAAGATAATCAAGGAGTCCCAGAGAAGACTGATGCTCAAAAGGAACAAACTATGCCTCCTCCGGATGTTGAGAAGATTGTAGAAGAGTGTTCTGGTAGTGAAGAGAAGGAGAAGAGTGATACACAAGCAGAAGAAAGCACTAAAACAGGTTGGGAATACTCTGAATCCTCTGGAGATTCATTGTAAGATCTTTTGGACATGCAATTATAGTTCCAACCAGTGGTGTCTGCACAACTGCTACAAATCCCCATCCAACAAGGTCAATATTTCCCCTTTACATAAGTTGCAGCTTGGGATGTATTTCATGCCTCCGCAAGAAAGGAGAAACTCCAAACTCACCAAAAGAGCACAAAGTTGGTTGATGAATCTATCAAGGTGTTGCAAGAAGGCCTTCTCGGAGTATCCATTGACACTTCTTTGTTAGGTATTCAAAAGTTGAAGTTGTTGTTAGACTCTTTTAATGAGTAATTTGTAGAATTGAAAGAGAAGACTGAGAAGGAAGTGGCAAGAAAGTTGAATGATAAGAAGCTAGCTAAGGCCTTAGATAGTGTGTTACTGCTCACATGAAGTTGAAAGGCAACTTGACGAAAGTTCAAAAGTGTTTGGAGGAAGCCAAACAATTGTTTCAATTCTATTTGAAATGGCCATTGTCTACAAAGAGCATCAAGGATCAGATGGACTCAAATGAGTCTCAAATTGCTTAGGCATTGAGTGCATATGATCCAGTGAATGATGGAGATGGAGCAACAAGAGTGGTAATTGAAAATCTACATGGTCCATTCTTTTTACTGTAGGAACAAAAAGAGAAAATCATAATGTAGTATAGTCAGTAAATGTAAGGCTTACATCTTTAACTCAAGTTTTGGAAAATGCAGAGAAGGTTGTGCAAAAGACAACAGTGCCTAGTTTTTCGAAAGAAGGAGAAGACCTCTATGTTTAGTTTGAAAACCGGAGCTACATGCTTGCCTTCACCAAGAAGGTTTGGGAGGTTTCCAAGAAGGATTCAAAGGCACACCTTGCAAAATTAAGGGCATCATATCAAGGTATATTACCCTCATCCATTTAAGGTGTACATTTTGAATTTTATAGTCAAATTTTCATCTCAATGTACATATGTGGAGTTAGTAGATGGTGTTGAAGTACAATTTTGTCTTTTTGATGGATAACATAGATAGGGGGAGTTATTATCATCTAAATATATCAAAAAGGGGGAGTGAACCAAAGAAGTGAAGCATATTTACTACCCTTTTCCCTTGATGTCAAAGGGGGAGTGAATCAGAGAAGTGTGATGTCATCAATGACAAAGGGGGGGATTGTTGGCAACATGAGCATGATGATGTATGGTGTTGTCATTAATGGAAACCCATTGTAGAAGTGATGGTACATTAGTATGTATATAGTTCAAAGGAGGCCAAGTATTTTGGAGAAATTGTCTAAGTCCTGGACTAAAATAGTATGTAACAAAGGAATAGTTTTGTGGTCTACATTGCTTTGCACTACAATACCTTGTCATGTGGTTTTATAGGTGATAATGATGTCTTGAAGGGGTTTATATCCAAATTTTTAGGGTTCTACGTCTTCCACAGTTGAAGATATTGATGACAAAGTATCAAGCTATGTTGTGATATAGTTATAGTTGCAGAGTTCATGTTGGAATGCTCCACTTTCCACTATAGATGATCATTATGATTTGTGGATTTCAATAATTTCTTGAAGATATCAGATGTGTGTGCACTACAAGTTTCAAGTGGTTTGGTGGTCTCATGTCAAGTTGTGAATGAACAGTTGGTTCATTCAATTTTTGCTTCACCAGTTTTGTTCTGTGGTGTCGACCTAAGGGTTTTGGGGTCATGCGGTATTAGGTTGAGTATGAAACGGATTCATAGGAGTGATTATAGGTCATGCCAACCTATTTTGGTGAAGAACATGTTTTATTTTCTTTTGTAAGGTATGTATGATGGAATTTTGAGCCAACAAGTTATGGTGTCACATGTTTAATCTAATTAGGCCAACCTAATTGATGATATGATTATTTGTGAAATATATACATATATATAGAATGTCAATTATGTGTGTTGGATGATATGAGTAATGTGTGGTGCAAAGTGAAGTGTAAAATGTGATGGTGGTGAAGAATGAAGTGTGTAAAGTCAGTTTACTGAGCCTAACTGGAACTGTACCTTCAACATATTGCAGATGCATTGTTAGCAGTTCAAAATTTGGTAGTGAGCCACTCTTTTCTATCTTTTGTAATTTTGGAATAAGTGATCTTCCTTGGGTAGTGAGCACTCCTATTTTTTGGACAGTGAGTCCTCCGGGTAGTGATGCCTTCTAGCAGTGAGCCTCCTATAATGTATTGTAATCAGTAATGATATATTGTGAGCTAATCCTCACCATGGTTTTTCCCTTCCAAGGGTTTTCCACGTAAATCTTGTGTTCTTGTGTTGTTTGTTGTGGTGCATGCTTCAATTGTTTATTTCTATTTCTACAAGTTTAATGAGATGCTTTGAATGTACTTTTAAGTTAATGAATTTTAGGGAATGTTGACTCAGCCCCCCCTCTCAGTATTCCAAGTGTTCAAAAAATATAATATGAAATATGTTGCAAATATTGGATAATAACATTCCACTTCGAGGGGGTAGCCTCCTAATCCAATTCAAATGGAATACCTCCAACATTCTTCAATAGGAACACAATACTTAACATGATGATAAAAACAAGCCTATAGGTCTTGCATTTACACAACATATTCTTTAGATACCACCTAGGCCCACTTAGATACTTAACTATAACCCCTCGGATGGCCTAAATAAATATTTAATATTATAATAGTGATTATGTAGCTTATTTGTGAGTTAAGGTAGTCATAAGTTTACTTATAACCTAATACACATTATAGGGTTAGGGGCATAGCATAGAACCAGCAAAGAAATGAAGCATGAAACTTAGACAAGTTGATGACTAATTCGCACACCTTCCACTAGTAGGTTGGGATGTGTTGTGATGTGGTTGGAACATTGGTGAGGTAGCCATGCTCCTAAGAGGACTCATGCTATATGGAATAATAATATTCAATAGGATTTCTAGTCCCATCAGAGAATGTTGGATGGTAATGCGGTGGAGTCAACACACACACTTGATACTTTGACTAGTGTTGGTCATGGAATATTGCTTCTTGGGTACCTAGACCTTTATATTGCAAACAAGTTTGTCAGAACTAGCTTTAGATGCACTATCCCATTGAAGAGTTCCTTTAAATTTTGGTTGGATGCTATCCACTTTACCTATCATCACCCTATAAAGTTCATCAAGTGTCTTTTCTTCAATATGCACCATTTCCACATGCAATTTTTCAATAGCGCAATTCAAAGGGATGATCATGCACTTTTGCCATTTTTAAAAAATATGTGCTTCCTAAAGCACATATCAACTTTGACATAGAAGTGTAATGATTTTCCTAGTAGCACAAGGTTCTAAGTCAATGACTTCAAAGAGGACATAAAATTTTATGTCTTCAATATCAATTTTAATATTTTGGAACAACCTAATGCTTTTCATGTGTTGTTTGCCATAAACAAGATTTGTGGGGATGGAATAGCATAGCCTAACCCATTATCTCCCACCTCATTTTTATTCAATACATTGACCTCAATGCATATATTAATTAGGAAACGTTGCAATAGCAACTCATGAACTTGTATAGGTAAAATAAGTTCAATATAATACCCAAGCTCCGTTACATCTATGACTTTGTATACACCACTTTCAGTCTAGGCAATGGTGAGAAACAACCTATGATCTTCCTATGACGCTTACTTTTCTAGGAGATCTTTAAATATTTAACACAACTCCAATGTAAAGGAGTTTAAGGATCATGTAGATAATTTTCTTCTTATCACTCTTAGTAGGTTTCTATATAGAGACATGTTGATCGACAACACATAACAATTACACATCTTCTATTATACTCAATGTTAATCCTCAAGTCCTAGTATACTTGGATTATCAATGAATGGAGTTAGTTTTTCTTTCATGTGTGTACCTCATCTTGTAGCAATGTTTTAACCTTTTCTCACTTGTGTTTCTTACACAGGATTCCTTGGAGAAATCACATGACCATTTCAAATTAATTGTTCTCCCTCTTTATTTTCTTCTATTTATTGAAGAAAGACAACATAATACTGTATTTTGTGATTACCATCATAGTAACCACAAATGGAAACTACTCACATTTGTAGGACATATGGCTTGTCTCTTTGTAACTAAAGCATGTTATTGGGGTATAAGGTCAACCACCATTTGACCAGTGTTATTGTTGCATTTACATCCTTTATTATTATATTGACTAGGTCCTTGACCTTGGTAACCTTATTGGTTCTACTATGCAAGACATCCTTAATTTTTTTGCATGGGATAACCCTAAATTTTTTGTGCAAAGTAATCTTGATTTTATTGCACAAGTTCAATGACAATAGTCATGACATCCTTTCACACTATTCTTGCAATATTTGCATAACTTTACATGAGTTGGTATCATCTATGGCACTATAACAAATGTCAAACCAAAAATTCACCTTGAACCCCAATAACTTTTATAAAAGGGAAAAAATGAGTTATTATGGCTTTCCTGGGATATTACACATTTTAGGATGTGTGGAGGTTGGGGAAATGGTGTAAAATTTACATCTAATATCTCAATATTGGATAATTAATTGCATTGTGACCTTCACTTCTACACCTCATACACCAAAGACTCTTTGTTATCTCAAATTTTCTCGCCAAATACTCTATCCATGTGAACATGTATCCCATCTACTCCTCAAGCTTCGCATATGATCCATAAGATAGTTTTCCCAAGGCTTTAAGTCACAAAGCAACATCCAAAGCTTCCTTCTAGGTGTATAGCATGCACTAGCCCAATTCCTATTGAATGTGCATGGTCAAATCATTAATGAACCACTCCTTTTTATGATTTCATCTATTATCTAAGAATTTTTTTAGCATGATTCTTTAAATTTTTCATCATACTTGCACACAACCTCACCAACTAGTTGCTTGATCTCTTATAGCACAATTGTATTTTAGTCAAACACTCGGGATAGTCATACTCCACAAGGAAGTTTGTTTTGACCTCATCTAGCATCACCTTTTTTCTATTTGCATCATAGTGCAAATGCCAATCCTATGTGCATTTGATTAGAGTGATTGTAAAGAGCTATATTTTCTAGACATTATTGGTTTTATCCTTCACCCTTCAAACAATCTCAACTACCTTCCAATGCCTAGAAGCATATTTTTCTCTATTGTATTTTTTTATACTAGTGATCTTGCAATCATAGATAATAGTGGCATTCTACATATTAATTTGTGTGGCTTCAAATGTCTACATTATCAATAGATATACTATTAGACTTATTACAAATAGGTTCAGATATCTTGTCAACTATACTTTGTTGGGCCTACTATCAAATCATATATGTTGTGAATTTGGGTGCTTCTTCAAATACACTTAAGTTGTCTCTTTTTTGGACTAAATCTATGTCAAATTGCAATCTCAAGTCATAGCTTGGTTCATCCACATCTAATAGTGTATATTTAACCCAACAACAATAACTTATAACTCATAAATAGGCATCATGTTTGGAAAAGTGTTGATCTTCACATAGGTATGTTGAGTCCATCTATCTTTTAAAGATACATCCACATGATCTTCATTATGAATGCTTTCACATTTACATCACCTCCTTTGTGCATGGTGTGTATTGCTTTTTCTCTATATCATCACTTCAACCAATATAGCTTTTTGTCACCTTTCATACATCTCATAGTGCTCCTTTGCTCATTACTACTATTGCTCTCCATCTATCTTACACGGTGCTTTATAACCTAGTCATTTATGAACCTTTGCACCAATAGGTAACTCTACTTCAATAAATTCCTCAACTTTTTGTGAGAACAATCTTTGAATTGTGTCAAACATTATTTGGCAAGGCATCTTGCATTATAGCATGAAGCTTCATAGAGGGTCTTAACAACAAAACCAAATGTTGACCATTTTTCACCCTCATTTGCATAATGGTCTTGCAGTCAAGTATTTAAACAATATCACCACCTTACCATTTGAAACAACCTCAAGGTGCATGGATTTTAAACCCAATACTTGGTATGTCAACATACACATGCACACGCACACACACACACACACTTTTTCATCCTTATTTGCATAATGATCTTGTGGTCAAGTATTTAAACAGTAGCACCACCTTGCCACTTGAAACAACCTCAAGGTGCATGGATTTCAATCCCAATACTTGGTATGTCAACACACACACGGACGCACGTGCACACACATACACACACACACAAATGCACATGCACACACACCACTCACACCCACACACGCACATGTGCACGCACACACCCACACATGCACATGTGCGCGCGCACACCTACAGACAACAAATATGCAACACAAAATCTAAATAATAATTCATGAATGCACAAATATATAAGCTTTTGTCTAAGCTTTTCCATCAAAGCCCCTCTCTAAAATCCCCTCTCTACAAATGAATAGGAAATAACATATAAATGTGAAAACTCCTATTTTACAATAATATATCATATTTCTACAATTTTAGGGCTTTAATTAATTACATAATACTTAAGTTCTAAGGACATACTTTTGATCCCAATTTAAACAACTCCATTGTTTTGATCACAAACCTTTCTAGTAAAACAAACATGTGGTATGTGTATATATTAATAAAAAAAAGATTACTCTCTTGGGTAGAAGTGGAGCAAGCTTTCTTAGATACACGGGAGATGAAAGAAGTATCAATGATGACAAAGATAAGGACAAGAATGATCAAGAAGAAAAAGAAGAAACAATGATGAATTTGGTGATGATGTTAAGGAGGAAGAAGTTGAGGGTAATGAAAATGATTATTGTAACAAGGAAGAAGATGGAAACGATGAAGTATAGGAGGAGGCCAAGAGTTCATGTAGTTTTAACCCATGGAAAAATCAATATTTTAATTCTATGGATGCATTCAAAAGAGGTTTAGTGTTCATAAACTATAGTAGCAAGTATAACTTCATCAAAATTGTCTTGGCTAAGCAACTATAGGTATACTCAAGCAAAACTATCCAAGATGATCACAAGTGTATGGTTGGATGATAACAAGGCACATATGTGTAATGATTTGCAAAAGACTCACTATTTGGTTTCTTCTTATGTTTTGAAAACATGTCAAGGAGAGATTGTGTCTTATACACCTAGATATATGATATTTTGGACTAGTGAAGTTGGCAACATGTGGCACACATCCCTTTATTTGGTTATATTAAGTCATGTGAACAGTATATATAAATTTATTGACCAATGTGTTATCCTACATTGGGATTAATAGTTTACCCTCCATTATATTATTAAGTAATTTTATTGGCCAATGAATTTACCTACATTGAGATTAATAGTTTACCCCTCCATTAAGTTATTACGTTTATATAGAGGTGAATATCATTGCAAAGGATAAGAAAAGAGTATTATGTATCTATGATCTCATGTTGGAGATATAACATAATGTGACTTCTTCCACAAGGAGTATTGTATTATATTGCCCTTAAGGGCTTATTCCTTTTCAAAGTAAATTGAATATTAGAACGCCTTGACAATATGCATTTTTTTTATCTAACATATTGCTATTATTGTATGCAATCCTTTCAATCAAGGTAATACTGTGAAGACTACAAATTCTATTAGTTTCTTATGTTTTTTGTTTGTTTGTTTTACAACCTAAATTATTGATTATGGATAGATTCTATATCAAACAAATCTAAAGTCATATTCTAAAAATGTGTGTAAATTGAATTGTCCTTATGTTTCCTTGATTGGATAAGAGAAATAGGTTTTTACTTTGTGTATTTATTTAGTAGGGTTTGTCACCCCTTATGGACATACCTTTCCAAAAGAAAACTATTACATGGGAACTTTACAATTTTGATTAAATATGATTTCATATTAGAAGGTAATTAAATACAAAAAATATGCTTATAGTTATAGAGAACTTGATTGACTTGGAAACATGAAGTATTAATTTGTAGCTACTCGTCTAGTAAGAATGCATTGTCAATGACAACAAAACAAGGGCCTCCTAAACAATGCAAGCTAAATAGATCAAATGTTTGTTTAAAACTTGTAAACACTTAATGATTTGATGCCAACCTCAATAATGTTCACATATTTTGATATTAATCTTCTAAATTGGTGCCCAATTTAACATAGCTAAAATCATTGAATTGGCTAAAAGCCTTGTTCCATGGGGTTGCACTCCCCAAACAAAATCCATTCATTTCTAGGATATGGACTTGGGGAAAATGTCCCCCCCCTTGTCCCACTGTCACCACCATGCACTCAAGGACCTTTCTTGGACATCCCAATCAAAGAGGGGGTGTTTTTGGGATGTCTCCCTAGTTTGGAGATGCCTTGGGGACTCTGGAATGTCGTCAAGACATACACAAGACTCACAAGGGCTTCTAACCATCCCCAAGACTCCCAAGCATCCCCTACAACAAGAAAATGAAATAGTCAATATTTTTTAAAAATCAAAGTGTTTGATCTGTGTGCCACAAACTCTAGCCCTAATGGTCTATCATCCCCACCCACATCCTAAGCAGTCACAACAAACTTATAAATAAGTGTCTAGGCTCCATTCCAAAATCCAAATCATTCCAAGTTCCAACAATAGTAAGGAATTTTTTTTGCTAAAAAAAAAAGTGAAAAAATTGTGAAATGGGATGCACCATGAAGGTTTGTGTGGTTTTGAAGGCCTTAATTTGTTTCTGGTAGTAGGGGCTCCATCCCTCGACCTTGCCCTATATCACAAGGAATGCACTAGGAGCATTGTGCCCAACCTTGTGCAAGGTGTTGCCCTTCGACCCTACTAGGGGCTCTACCTCCAAACCTTCACTTGCCACTGTCACCTTGTCATCTCCAAATCTAGGCCCTTGATCTCCCTGTCCTTGAGACCTATCCCCCCATCTCGAGACTCCATGTAGCATAGGTTATGAATGACTTAGTGTCATTACTAGGCTCAATAAGAGATTTCAGCTATTTATGTTGTGTGGTGATGATAATTCATCCAAGCTATGACAAGTTAATAGGTGAGGCTAGTTAATTTTCAATGTATTATACCAATTTCTACATTCCTTTTTGAAAATCTAATAGATGCTCAAATAATGTGTTATAAGCAATTATCATTGTTTTGTTTTTTCACTAATGTTACTTGTCAGGGCGTTATGATAAATGACATGCTTCTATTGGGCATTGTTATTTTAAGTGCTATGTGACATTGTACAACATGAAGCCTAGCCAAAGATGTTTGGCTTCACATTGACCATGGGGTTCATTTCCAAGGTGAGATTTGTGAGCTTCCAATATCCAAAAGTCCCTTTGATAAGGTTTCAAGAGGCCTACTTAACAGATGTTTCCTATGCGATATATTTCCTAAAAGCTATCCATGCATCTATAAATCCGTGTATTGTGTTGCTTTCTTTTGCTGGATAAATCTTGGGTGAGCTTATGGGTTGCCATTAATGTCCTGCAACTGCAATCTAATAATTGTAAAGATGTACTACATTCAAATGAATTTGATAACAATCACAGTAAGTTATAGGCCAAGCTAACAAGAGGAGGCAGATTTAAATTTTGATCGTTCTTACAACACAAATATTACCATTACACCACAACTCCTTTGACCATATTGTATGCTGTCTTAGAAATAGTTTTTATTTGGCTTATGCGTGCAAATGCAGATAGCAAATTAGATATATTTGAGGATAACATCTAACCCATAATATTAGTTTGATTCATAATTGTATCACCAATCATATATATGCTGAGACTTTACCCAACTATGCTAATGCAAATTGTTACATAAATGACCCTACAAAAGTTATTTACATACAAATGCTTCAATTTAGCACCCTCTATCTTCTGTCTAACAGCAATAGAACCAAAAGACTGTCGTTGACGTTTGCATCCACACGTTTTATGTCAAAATAACCAACTTCCAAGAATATCAAAAAAGCTTACTTCTGGAGTGAGTAAATACATCTCACAAGCATGAGTGTCAACGGTGACCTCCATACTCCCAACTATGTTTTTTGGTACGGTTTCATGCTGCAAAAAAAAAATGTTAGATACTACAGTTTCCAGACAATCAATCTCTCGTTAAGGTTCCCAAATTGTAATTACTTTAATCATTTACAATCTCAAACTTACTTAAGTTTCCCGAAGGATAATGACAATGCCATATATAAAACTTGGGTAAACAAACTTGCCTTCCACAAATCCCGAGCAGTAACAACCACATTTGCTTCAAGACCAATAGCGTCCCATTGGACTTCAATAGAGGTAGGTTCTGTGCACCTGTTCCAAAATGCTACCACTAAACGCCCTTCAGACAGTGGACCAGCCCATACCTGAAATTGCAATTCAATGATTTCATATACACTATATTCAAAACATTTACACCCAATATATAGCGACTAAAACTATGTTGGCCTACAAAAAATACTGTCCTATGACATGTCAATGCAATTTTTTAAAAATATCCATTTAATCTCCAATATGGTTTACACTGACAAAGAGCCCTGCAGAAAAAAATACAAGGACAATGCACCACACAATAGTAATTCCTTAGCCAATAAATTGTTTTAAATGAAGATTGCTATCCTCAACTTCAAGTCAGAATCATGGATAAGAAATCAAAGCCAACCTTAAAGGATTATACAATTTGTATCAATAATAAATAATAAGTGAGAATTGTAAGTTCGTAGAGCTTTTTGAAAAACTATGTAGTAATTTTCACATCAACATTCTGGATCATTTTCTATGATCCCTTATCAAGATAACTTAGTAGATTGTGAAGAATGCAGAACCTAGTCACTAAAGTCCAGATTGTCAGGAAGGAAGGCTGAAATAGGGATAACAAACTGGTGAAAATTACTCAACAAGAAACAAAGGAGCGAACTGAAGAAAAACATAATAAACCAGGTCGATGAATAAACCTAATTACAAGTATCACTGAGAGCCTAAGAGATGTAAAAGTTACCAAAGGAAAATTAAATTAGATAAGAAATTTTAAAAGTATATAATATAAACTATAAGAAATTTATAATTTATAAAATAAAATTAAGAGGATAAATAGAATTTAACAGTTCAAAAACAAGAGTTATAGAATAAAATGAGCATACTTTGAAGGGTGATATAATGGTACACAAATGTAAAAAGTAAGAGAAAGCTAATGTCGATATGTAAAATTATAAAATAATAAAGAAGAATTAAATATTATGAAAAGTATCACGGTAAATGATAGAGGAGAGAATGCCAGCAAATGATGTACTACATGAAGGAGAAAGTAAATAAAGGCCAAAAAAGAAGTGAGGAAAAACAAGAGGTTGAATACGAGAGAATGTAGTCGAGCAAATCTAATGTAACATTGTAATAACCCATTCAATCGCCAAAGAAATCACATAAAGCGATGGTTTCAAAGACATTATTGACACCAAGGATAGTACCAAATCTAATTTGAATATTAAAAAATGATAAGTGGTGATTATACCATTATATATGGCAGCAATTGAGTTCAAATGAATAGATAATAAAGAGCAATCATGGTTAATAAAAGGCAGCAATAAATAAAAAGATAATATATATTAAGAAAAGGAAATGTTACCAAAAAGGCAACGATTGATAGTAAAAAGTGCAGCGATTATGCTAAACCAAAAGGCATAGACTAATCCCAAAGGCTGTGATCCCTTATAAAAAGGCATTGATTTGTTATTGTTGGAAAATGATGCTTGACTCACCGTTTATTTGAAGATTCCATGCGATTGTTTTTAGTAAACAATTAAGTGTAATAAATGATTGTATATGCATGCAATTGCATGTTGACTGTAATAGTCATTGCAGTCTTATTTTTAGAAAAGTTATTTTAGTATTGGTTATGCAAAACCTCTATAAAGAGAGGCTATATGTAATGAATTTTATTATCAGAGGAATAAGAAGTTTATGTGTGTTTGTGTGTAAAAGATTTTATGTGTCTCCTCTGTTCTTGTGTTAATTTTATTGTATTTCTATAAATTTTCATTGTGTTAGACTGTGCTCATATTTTACAATTGGTATCAGAGCCTTGTCTCGTGTTTGTTAGGAGATTGCATAGAGAATATTACAGAGAGTTTATTGTTAGTTGTAGCTGAAGGAGTTTTGCAGGCAAAAGTCATTGTCAAGCAAAGTGCAGATTTCAAGAGAAAGATTGTGGAGGTCCCAGAAATAAAGAGAAGCTTTAAGAAAAAGCCCCAGTAAGGAAGAAATAAAAGGTAAACAGATCACAAATTTTATTGTTTTTTTTTTCATAGTCAAGAATCATTGTAGGAGTGTTTTATATTTTTTATTTCAATGGGAAAGAATAGTAAAAAAGAAAAGAAAGAAACTTCAAATTTATTATGTGAGAAAGATAGTTTGAAAGATGAACTGGTGAGGTTGAAAAAGTGTAATTCAGAATTGATAGATAAGATAAGAGTTTTCAAAAGAAAGGTGTGATTATTTGTGTGAGAATGAAAATCTTGAAAAAGAATTAGAGAAAGTGAAAAAGAAAAATGAAGAGTTGGAAGGAAGACTGAAGTTGCATGAAGCTGTCAAGAAAAAGAATGAAGATTTGGAGGAGAAGCTAAAGTTGCTTGAGAAAGAAATTGAATGTTTGAGGTCAAAGTCACTGGTGTGTGATGCTACATGTATGGGTGATGTAGCCAAAGTTTTTTCAGGTAAAGAATGTGTCATTGAAGATAAAGATGTGTCTGAAACTAATGTTTTTGAAGATTGATTTGAAAAGAGAAAAAGTTTGGGAAAACATGGGCAAAGAATGAGAGAGCCCATTCAGCCAGTTGTGAGGCCAAAGAATGAAGGCCTAGGATATGGTGAGAGAGATAGAAGTGATGTAACAAGTGTTACAAGTTCATGCAAATCAGCTAAAAGTATAGAGTTTATGGAATGTTCTCATTGTCACAAGGGAGGACATAAAAAAGAGAAATGTTGGGATCTTCATCCCTGTACAATTTGTGGGTTGAAGAATCATGTAATGTCTCTCCCTGGTTCGTCTTGTCGATGTTGTTGTGATCTTGCGTGTTGATTTCGCTTTAAGGTCAAGTTTTGATTGGTGTTAGTCTATTTGATTCATTTTGGCTGATAAATGTTTTTGTTTAAGTGTCGCATTAAAAAGTATTATTGAGTTAAAAGGATAATTTCGATAATTAAAATAGTGCAGTGTTGAAGTCATAAATAAAATACTAACAAATGGGTGTAAAGTTGATTAATAATGTGAGTAAAAATCAGAGTAAGTTGGTAAACAAAATTGTAAATAAATTATAATTATGACACAATATTAAAAGAAAATAAATAAATTTGAAAGTAGGTGGTTATGTAATTAATAACAAAACTAAGTCAAATTGAACAGTTACAATTCTATTTTTAGTTTAGGCAGTTACGCCTGTAGAGTGGTTACAACATTTATATAGAATGCTGGTCATGGAAAATAAATATAGCTATATTCAGCCTTTGAAACGAACTTTTTTGCATGTCAATTTCTGGAACTTTGGGGGAGAACCATTTTTGTGCAAATTTCTGAAAAGATCTGGGAGTCACCAAAGGAAGGAAGTAATGACTACAGAAAGGTGGACGAGTTATGCTGGTGGCCATGAATGTGTTGCAATCATAGTTGGATCTGGATCTCTCGGCCACCACGTCATAGAAGAAGTATTCACGGATATGTTTCCTTCCCTACTCTTTATTCTCATCATTGAATCACTATATAATTTATTGTTCCTTTCCTTTACCTATGATATGAACGTAGTTTGGGAAAAAAGAAAACTTACGAGTGTTTCTGAAAGTTTAATTTTGTAGTATGCTTTTAGAATATTGGCCCTGTTCTTATTTCATCGTGCCTGTAGGATTAAATTTGTGGTTAGTAGGAGAGATGTGTCGAATTCTATGCCATTCCTTGCTTCTCTGAATTCGACGTTCTGTAGACTCCTCTTTCTTGGCTGACGATATGCATTTTCATTGCCCTTTTAATCCGATACAGAGGAGTTCACTTAGTATTGGCTTTAATTCTAATTGAGGATACTTTAACTTGAAGTGCATCGCCCTATTAATGTCTTCTTTTATATTGGGTGTTCACATTGAATAGCATCGCTTGTTGTCTCCTTGTAGCCTTTGATAGTAACAGAAAGCACCCGACAATAAGTCTGTTGCATGCAATAAACTGCTGTCTCTCATGACCTTTTTATCAACCTACTTTCACTTATTTTCTTTACGGATTTTCCTCACGACTGCCCTAATCTTTGAAGTATATTATCAATCGAATTTTCCTAAATGTATATCAGTGCAGTCGCAATACAATCTTATCTTCATTACTATACGATTGATTGTCTAACCTTCGTGAAACCACAAGCGTAGGTAGGAAGAAGTAGGCATAAATAGATAATCTGAATCGTGATCTGCTTGCCCCATTTTTCTCGTAAGTTGTTTAGAGCATGTTCTGCATCCATTTCTTGTGTGGTATGTGTTTGATACAGTAAAATGCATGCCTATCTCTGATTCCTGCTGCACAATGTATGTTAATATTATTCCAAATATTAATCGAATGCTCCTCCATAACTATAAAATACTGTTATGATTTAAATAACCTTCCTGAATCCCAAATGCGACCTGTCACAGCGGCGCACTTGAGCATGGTAGGGTGTAAAAGTTTAATAATTCTCCCTGAGTCTCTTGGCAGTCTGTCGCTGCTACAGTGTTTAGACTTTGGAGGGTGTATAAATTTAAATAATGCCCTTACCATAGCTGTAGTTTTTAGACTCTAGAGAGTGTATAAGTTTAAATAGCTTTCCTGATATCGTTGGCAACCCGTCACATCTGCTGTACTTGTAAATAAAATGTTGTAGAGGTTTAAATAATCTCTCTGGTTCCATTGTCGACCTATCTCAACCCATTTTCCTTGCAGGTCGCAACCCTCCCAACACTCTCCTTCGTTGATATTTGATGCACTAGGATGGCCGTGCCCTCTTTTTCTCTGGCAAGCACGCGTTGAGGGATTCGTTTCCTTCATGGGAACAAAATCCAGTCTAGCCTTTGATTAGGTGTTGGTCTTCAGTTTTCTCCTGCCGTCCTGTGCATGTAGGCTTAACTTTACTGAGATTTCATTTGGTCTGAACCTGAATTCTTTTGTATAACAATTGGTTGGAGAATATAGCCGGGCATTAAAATTAAGCATAGTTATATATGTTGATTGTTTTCTAAGTGCAAATACTTCGTATATATATATAATGTGTGTATAAAATATGTTGTTAAATTTCTCAATTATTTAAATGACTTTATAGTGATGTGAAAGTAAATGTAAATTGATTGATGGAATGTTCAATGAGATTTAAATATTATTTAATAAGACTGCTTAGGGTTATGGGATGAAAGTTGGTGTGGAGATAATCTCTTATATATTTAGAATCTAGATACTTTAAATATGTATAGGCAACATAGTAAAGAAATAGAAATTATTAAGTAAACTTTTATTATAAAAGAAAGGTATTATAGCTATGAGATCGTATTTATGTTGATAAATCTTATACCTTGAGTTGCATTCGATCATATTAGGATTGTTGATAGAGAATGTTAATAGTATCTTGTATTTGAAGGTCTTAGTTATAAGATTGTTTTGGATAATCTTTTAAATGTTAACTCCTTGTTGTAAAGGATGATTTCGTTGGTTTATTCCGATGTGTCTTCTCTCTCGAGTCACTTGAATCTTGTTCATGGAAATCATGTTGAATACGGGTAATGTATTTTGTTAAGAGAATTTAGTGCCTTGATAACGAGGGCTATGTAATGTAGTGATGATTTAAGTATTCTTGAAATGCGATTCTTTAGATGTCTTAGTGGACTCAAGTTGTTTTCATTGGTGTCTTGTCTTCATTTTGGGTTGTATTTTTCCTTGATAAGATTGTTAATATTGAGATTTTGTGTGTGTTGGTTGGTTGGAAAGAATTTGGTTTTGATTTCGTGATTTCATTTGTAATAAGTTGTTGGGTACGTTGAGAGGAGAAGATAGAGGACTCCCTTGGATGCCCGACAAATTGTATCAAGTTGATTATGTAGTTTGGATTTGAGTTTTGTTTATGGAGGGAGTTCGCTTGTGCCATAAGGTTGTGATTAAATTTTGATTCTTGTGGATGATAATGTATTTTGTCTTCCAGAGGCTTGTGACTATTGCCAGTTGATGTTTCTCCTTCCATGTGCTTTTGATGTGGCACGATTTTGGTATTATTATTTGAAAGGGTTGTACGGAATTTGTGAGACTCTGTTTATGCACTTGTAGCAAGATGGGTAATGCCTCGCATGGTTTCTATTGAAAGCAATGTTCTGTTCTTTGTTGGTATAACCATGATTTTGTTTATGTTTTGGGGTCTCTAGAAAAAGTAGCTCTTCGTGGGGGCCAGCGCCTTAGATAGGAGGAAGTGCACAGGATAACCCTTATAAGAGATTGTTAACCTTTGTGAGACTCTTTTAAGCAAGATGGGCAATGCCTTGCATGCTTTTATGTTGTGAATCTACAAGTTTTGATGGTACAACCCTTGGCTTTGTTGTCTGTTGAGTGGCTCTTTGTGGGGGTCGGCGCCTCAGATAGGGGGAAGTGCACAAGATAACCCACGAAAGAGTTTGTTGATTCTACCCTTGGTTTTGATGTTGGGACTCTAGGGAGAGTGGCTCATTGTGGGGGCCGACGTCTCAGGTAGGAGGAAGAGCACAGGATAACCCACGAATGAGTTGTTAATCCAATGAAAACCTAATAAATGTACTTAGGAGGGATGGGTAGTAATCTCATAACAAGATAAGAAAATAATTGTGGATACCTCGTCTTCATTAGGGCTTCCGCAAACTAATGGAAGGCTGAGAAGGCTGTGGTTGGCAAAGTCGCCACCTCGTCCTCATGAGAGGTTTACGGCTCCACATGAATCACCGTATGGACCGGTGCCTCTAGTTGGGAGGAAGTGCACAGGATAGCCATAGATGGGACCAGCGCCTCCAGTACGGAGGAAGTGCATACGATAGCCCATGTAGGACTATACGATGACACTCTCCACTAGTTGCCCATATGCCTTGTTTTCTTGGTTGCCTCTGGAAGTACATTATGGGAATATGTTAAGATTGATGTTTTGGATTGATTTTGAAATGGATTATGATTGTTTCCTTGATTTATTTAAGGTGTATTTTATGGTCTTGTGTTTCTCCATAATTGGATCTTGATTGATGTTTCGTTAAAGACTTTGTACTCTCTTGTTATTGTGATTTGGAGTTACTGTATTATGTCATTGTGATTTGGAGTTACTGTGTTATGTTTCTGTCATTGGATTTCTAGTTTGTTGACATCCTTGGTCACGGTTACAACCTTGTCTTGTATGATGGTATCGTTGGGGGTCCTTCTTGCCTTCTCCTAGTACGAGGGTGGTCGGGTGGAACGTGCTTCGCACCCCATTGGGTCCCCAACCGTTGATCGAGTTGTGCAGAGCTTCAGTCAGTTGCAGATTCTCCAAAGATATTCTAATGTTGGAACCAATCGTCATAATTTGTACTCACTTATATTATTTGTATATTCCATGTCATTGTACTCTTCCCAATTCATGTTGGGAAACCATAATGTAATATTGTAATTCTTGAGTATTGAGTCTTCATGATACTAATGTAATGGTCATATAATGATGATGAAACAAAAGTAATGCAGTCATGTAACCCCAAGGGATTTGTTATATGTTGTTCATGTATTGTACCATTTCAAAAGATGAATGTTAACATCATGTTCCATATTTGTTATTTTAAAAAAAAATTAAAAAATTATGCCATAAATGTTTGTTGTAAAAGTTTTCCTTTGGGGTTGCATGGCGGGGTGTTACAAATCATTTAGAAAAATCATATTGGAATAAAGAGTGGAATGGACAATCTGAGAAAGATTGTATGAAAATTGATTATGGATGGATCGATGGATCCAGTTGGAGAAAAGTTACAGGTGTGTTTAAAAGGTTCTATAAATCTACATGTTGGCAAGTTAAAAGCAATAAGGTGTCATATGATTTGAGAGATAGTGAGTCTTCTCTATATTAGAGAAATAATCTATGAAAGTCTGCACACTGAGTTGTTCAAGTTTAGTTTTTAAAGTTTTCAAAACTTCGGTACTGCATTGTGAGTCTCAACATCAAAGGGGAGTATGTTGGAAAATGATGTTTGACTCACCGTTTATTTGAAGATTCCATGCGATTGTTTTTAGTAAACAATTAAGTGTAATAAATGATTATATATGCATGTAATTGCATGTTGACTGTAATAGTCATTGTAGTCTTACTTTAAGAAAAGCTATTTTAGTATTGGTTATGCAAAACCTCTATAAAGAGAGGCCATATGTAATGAATTTTATTATTAGAGGAATAAGAAGTTTATGTGTGTTTGTGTGTAAAATATTTTATGTGTCTCCTTTGTTCTTGTGTTAATTTTATTGTATTTCTAAAAAATTTCAGTGTGTTAGACTGTGCTTCATATTTTACAGTTATGAGAAGATAGCTAGTGATTTAAAGCATTGATTATAGTTATTGTTGGGCAGTATTGAGGAAAGAGATTAAGTAATAAAGTCAGAAATTCATAAAGTCTCAAAGGGCAGCAATTGAGCATAAAGAGGTTTGTTAACAAAGAGACATGTCCATTCAAAAGGACATCACTATTTCAAATGATACAACTCCTCACATCATGCCCACTTGAGAGCTATTTGAGTAGATTTGTAGTTCATCAAAGGTGCATCGATCATTATGCAAATTCATATTTATAAACTCAGATCTAGTGTTCCACGGGGATGCGTCCCCCCAAAAAATCTTGCCATTTCCAAGACTTGGACGTTTCTGAGACTTGGGGACTTCAGGGAAACGCCCCCCCGTCGTCCCCTCGTTTCTCCATCACCTCTGAGACGTCTCTCTTCTGAGGGGACTTCTGGATGTCCCCAAGACTTCCAAACGTCCCTCGAATTGGAAGTAACTTCCAAGCGTTCCCCTTAAAAATGCAATAAAAAATGATTTTTTTTTTTAAAACAAGAGTAAAAATTATAAATTATAAATTTTAAAGTATTTTTAAAACCCTAAAAGGCTAAATCGACCATGCCTTTTACATTTTCTTCTATTTTCATTTTGCTATTTACATGACTAAGCCGTGGGCGTCTGAGTTTGGGTGATGTAAAGTTACAAGTATGTAGGTTTTTTTTGTTTGTTTATGCTTTGTTGGATGTCCATACCCATCCCAAAGCTCTGATTCACGTTGCAACTGCACAGGCAGGGAGGGGTTGAACCCTAAAAATGTGCAAGCACGGGCAAGGCATGTGAACTGTTAAACTGAATGCCTCAAAGAGATGTCATCTTGTGGGATACACTGTTGATTGTAATTATGAAACATGATATGATGATTATGAAATTCAAATTATGAAACATCTCATTCTCTTTCCAATGTTTATCAAGTATATTTTCATTTTCATTTTCAATGTTCACTAGTTCAATGAAATCATTTAATGTGTTTAAACTTTTAAAATTTACTTATTCCTTAGGCTTCTAAGGTTATACATCTTTTTATAACTAATTTTTCAAGTACTATATGTATTCAACGCCACCCTCTTGCCACCCCCCCTCCCCGCCGTTGTCCCCCCGCCATCCCCTTGCCACCCCAAAACTTAGACCCCCCGTCCCCACGCCCCCGAAATGCGTCCCCTACGTCCCCCCGTCCCCATCCCCGAAACCTCGTGGAACACTGCTCAGATCTGAAGTGCTCTTAAGGAGCCTACAATCAACCAAGTAATGGACGCATGAGCAATTAGTTTATATTCAGACATAACGCCAAGGAATTGCAGGAGTTTAATGTTCAAATTAGGTACAATGATCAAATAAAGAGATAAGCCTCTTGAACAACCAAACGCATGATCTTAAAGCAATAAATTAGAAACAACGATCATCTTTTCTTGTCAATTTTCCCGTTCTAGAATTAATAGTCAATTCAGACTTCATTATTTCAAATTTCAGAATTCATATAAGAAAATTGATGTCATTATTACTGACATAATATCCACTCCTATTCATATATATAAAGGAGTAGTGTAATAAGAAGTTAAGAGTTGCTCTTTAGAGGTTTATAACCCTTTATACTCTCTCTTAAAATATTGGTTCTTTGGCATATTTTGACATCTTAATTTATAAGATTGAAGGCAAAATTTAAGGTAACTTTACAAGGGACATTACAATTGGTATCAGAGTTGGTAAAACCTGCCAGCCTGTGAAGGTTTATGGGTGAGAGGGAGAGAAGATATTATAACAGGGAGATAAGAAGACAGTGGGAACTTGCCCAGGCTTCAGTAGGAAGAACAACTTCCAATATCTTGGGTATCCACCAAGAATCATCATTAAATAATAAATACCAACCCCAATAGGCCTGAATCTTGGAGTAGCGAACAAGGAGACATTAACATGGGAGATAGAGGAAATATCACTAACCGTATGGATCAATTCATAGCAGAACAAAGAACTACTCAACAACGAATGGCACAATTATTGGACATGTTGAATCAAGTCTTGATAAATACAAATAATAATAAGAACCATGGTGGGAATAGTGGAGGCAATGAAGACAATTCAATCAACAAAAGAACTCCAAGTCATCGTGTTCATACAACTAGTTCTAGACCCATGATACCTACTTTGCCACAGCCATTGCTCTAGATACCATAAGAAATCAAAATGAAGAAGCTTTCACTTCTGATGAGCAAGCTGAGCAGTTGTACTTTGGATTCGGTTTCCCAAAGTTGGAAACCTTGGCAATATGGGTGATGGCCCCAACTATTGACAAACTTAAAGTGGCGGAGTTTGTACAAGAGTTGTCTGAGAACTTAATTGTAGAAAGGTTGTTAGATACTTCAGCCCCTCAAGCAACTTCCCTTGTTGTACACACTGCAATGTACAGTGAAGCAGTTGCAAAGAAACAAGAAGCTGAGTATAAAAAACTGCATGAACTACATTTGAAGCTGCAGCATGAATACAATAAAGTGGTAGCTCAACCATCCTAGTCACAGATTGCTTCTCCTCATACCCCTCCATCAGGATCAATTGAGTTATCAGCTCAAGCTAGAGAGACTTTCTTTGTCAGAATAAAGGAGTTGAAAGAGCAATTAAGACAGCCAAGAATGTAAAATCCCCACCTTGGAATGTGTAATGTCCCCTATCCTGATTTTCCCTAGAATTTGCCTACTGATCACAAATTGCAATAAATTAGGGTTAGGGTTTTCACCTTATTAAATAAATCTCTTTAATGATGTAGTCTTGGATTGAGTCCTACATTCACCACATGAACAACATTCCCAAACATGCATATATACATTTGTTAGCGTTAATCTATGGAACAGATTTATAGATTATCAATGATGCAACCTATTGTGAACTAGGAGGAGTGACATGGTGGGTCCACCCGAAGCCATATACCAACCTAAGAGGTTGTATACAACAACTCTCCCTGTTGGTGACTTGTACCTGCTTTCCCCAACCATGCCCCATCCTTGTAAAACACTTGCCCACTTGTGGGGACGGGTGGGGCATTCTGAGCAGTCTTGGCTCTTCCACCCCTCCATGGCCTATCCTTTCCTTAAAGGTTGGGCAGCTATAAGTGGAATCTCTAGGCACTCACCGCTTGCCCACGCCCCTTCCCCCAAGCAGGTTATCAGACAATCAAGCACATTGTATACAAGAAATCATTCACTAAACATTCTTATTATCATATAGGAAATATGCGCACATACGTAAGCAATGATTGGCAGTAAATACACTTGAATATAGGATACATTTGATGATAGTAATCTGTGGTGATGACTGGGACAGTTCCTCCCTTGTCTCTTGAATGTTTACTTCTCCTTAACTGATGACCTGTTCTTACGCTCAAAGTATAATGTTAGTGTAGATCAAATAAAAAGAATCTATTTTCCATACTTATATTAAAGCATCATAATTACTTATAAAAATCAATAATTGTTGTAAGCATCATTATTGCATGATCATATATATATATGCCTATTTCTAATTGATATGCACCTATATCTGATCATATATATTTATACATATAAGTAGGTAGTTACATTAATCTCACTTCCCTTATTATGATCTTCATATGTTGGTTCATATCTCTGTTAGGTCTGCCATATATCTCCTCAAGTCTGTATATTTTATCTTGAGATTTCCACATTACATCTGTGGGTGTATATGATTTATCCTCCCTCTGTATTTACCTTCTAAGGTCTGCATATATATTTTCATTTCCAATCTGCTGCTACACTCAAGAATACTCTTCCTATCTTTATTTGATGTTCCCTCTATCGCTGCTTAAGTCTCCTCTTATTTCTGCTCCTTACTATCTTTTCTATCTCTTCAGATACTCCTCTATTTTTGAATGTTTCCTCATATATTGATCCATATCTGTTTATACCTTTCTTGACTTTATTCCCTGATTATCTCTGCTGTTCTGAATGCAGATTTAATCATATTATCAGAATTACTTTATTTATTTTCCTAATGGCAGATATCATTATTATTTATTTCTGATTCTTTCTTGTTTGCTTTTCTTGTAGATGTTCGCTGCCCTCTATATTCCTTTCTTCCATCCCCCTTGCATTTGGATATATTCTTCCTTTTATACCCCCGTTGGGCTGAGGGTCATATCTTTTCCTAATATCAAAAGACATGTCTTTTTAATTGTTTGCTTTGGCTAACCGATCAAGGATAATTAATTTCATTAACATTATCCTTGCTTAAATTGCCAACCTTTCTTAAAAACACTTGCTGCATCATTTAATCGCTATTGTAAGTAATCGCTGCCATTCCCAATATTCTTTATCGATGCGGCTTGAATCTGTTTGTCCGTCCTTTAGTGCTATTTCGTCTTATTCTCCACCCAGCGTTGCCTTTATTTATTTGTCTTTTATTGACCTTTGATTGTTTGCTGCTTTCAACTGGTATCGTTTTATGCCTATATATTTAATATTTTATTATTTACTATTATATTCATAAATTTATTTTATTTATAAATTTATTTACATATCAAATTTTGGGGGCATGACAGAATGTATGATATTTCTATGATAATTTTCAGTTTGACTGATGTCTCATTTTGTCAAACTAACTTCTCCCATTGCATGCATTTATCACAGTATTGAAATGAAATGCACAAATGGTTTCAATGACTAACATTGCAAATTCATTCCAACATATATGGCTGTCTTACATTGATATTAATGCTTAGATGAAAGCTACAGATTTATACAACTTGGCTGAGAGATAGCAATAGACTGATATTTAAATGTTTGGTGCACATTTCAAAGCATACAGTAGTATAGAGTTTACAATCAGATAACTGAATGGACTGTAGCAGTCATAACAGTAGCAGATAATTTAATACCAAATTGTGTATTGTCAACTTCAGAATTACATATAAATGATACTAAGCCTGTGCAGCAATGTTATATGCTTTGCAACTCAATACTGGACAGATCTGGGCAGAAAAAAAGGTACAACACAGAGAAAAATAATACATAGACCTGATTACAAGTACGCCTGGGCCAGAAATGGGCTCAAAACTCCTTGCAGCACATGATATATGGTATGAATACATACATACATACATACATATATATATATATTACCAGTCCTTAAACTGCTGGCACTTACTGAGCATTTAAGGCATCCAAATATGAAGAATTCAAGGGAATATTATTAAATACCACTGCAACCAGATACATTCAACTCTGCCCATATATCTCAGACCTTTACTTTCTTCTTAATGCTGCATACAGTCACTTTTAGAACTGCTGTTATGACCTCTGCAGTCTGAAATAATACTAAATCTGCCACAGATTACTCTAACTCTTGACCAAATAGTTACTGTTGAAGAGTAGCTACGGTAGAGTTGGTTTTAAAGAAGACTCCACAAAGCTGATAAAGGAACCAAAAAGCTGATTTTTGTCTTATCTGAAGTTTGTCCTTTTCTGCAGACCTGAGGTTTTATCTTTTCCTGTAATTCCCAAATAGGGGAGAGGACCCAGTACCTGAGAATGTTTCAATAATTGTGATAGTAGTTGTTTATATAATGCCCAATATTTTTATCAATATTGGACCAATAGTTGTGACTTTAAAGTTGTTAGTGTTGATGATGACTACCCATAATTAAACAAAATGTATTCCTTTGATCTAAAAAGCAACCAATCATATGATTCCACATCAGCGCTCAATAAAACATGTTGTGAATGCACGAGTATTGGTCTCACTTTTTTTTTGGGCCTTTTTGGACACCTTGACAAAAAGCATGCTGATGTGGCATCATATTTGATGATGTGGCCCTGAAACCTTAGTTATAAGCAGGGGACTTGCCAAGTAAGCTGTTGTAAAAAATTGAGAGTGATTTGAAATTTCCACGTAGGATAATCAGAAACCTTTGTTCAGGCAGATATATGGCGATCCAATCTGATATGCAATTCCCTTCAAACTGATTATCAATCTCAACCTTGATAACTCTGAATAAACCCCGAATAATGATCAATATATTTGCAGTAATCTGATAAATCTTTCAAACCCTTATTTTGAAGCTTTCCCTGTAATTTCTTTGAAGCACAAGCACTGCAATGGAATTGTCTGTAAGCTGTTCTTCCCGAGGGGCTGCCTCCTCAAAAAGCTTGAGATTTTTAGTCTCTCCAGTCTGTTGTACCCGAAATTAAAATTTTTGTTACACTCAGAAATTTTGAAGAAATCAGTAAAAGTCTTGTTAAATTTGTCAAAAAGGTCAAAATTTGGGTTTGCATGTCTTGCATGAGGGGTTAAAATTCAAAAGTTTCAAAATCTGATGATCTGGGTCTGCTTAGAGCGACCAATTCAACAAAACCCAGATCTCGGTTTTTCATCCCTACTTTTTAGGAAAATTGCTATTTTTAGAAATTTTCTAAAAATAGTAACTTTTTTTGGGTTTCTCTCGAAACGGATACCGACAAAACATTCTAAAAATAGAAAAACTGTTAAAAATAGAAAGTTGGTCCTATAGGGTTCATACTGATTTTGATTGGCTCAAAATACTTCCTCATCAGGCTGGTGTAGTCAGAATCAAGAAATGATCAGTTTTGCTCTATTGGGTCTAATCTGCTTTTTCAATTCCAGAAAGCGTTTCAGGAGCTTCAAAGGTCATCAATGGAGGTCATCCAGCTGCCAGGTGTCAAATGCAACACTCAAGCATCGAACAAAAGGTGAATTGAAACGCATGAATTGAAAGGCATGCACGCAAAACGAAGAACGAAGGTGAAAATCAAGAAAATATTCTAAGTTTGCTTGACTTGGGCGCCCCTAGTGGAGAAGGGCACCCACTTTTTTAGGACATCAAATGACTAAATTAGGGTTTCAATCTCCAGTGAAAGTTGTTCAGTTTCCTGCCAGCTCCGCAATGAGTCTGACAGCACAGTCAACGGATCATTCAGTCATCCGGAATTCAGAGCTGAATAGGGGAGGTTCAAACAATAGTCAGAATGGAAAAGAAGAAAATTATCAAAATTTGACTAAGTTTGGTGACTTTGGGCGCCCCAGGTGCCCAGGGGCGCCCAGCTTTTTGGGACCTAACTCAATAGTTAGGGTTTGTGAATATGCTCAATCTCTTCAATATGCAGCCATCTTCGCAGTGGATATCCCCGTCAGAGCATCCGACTGTCCAGACTCCGGGAAATTCAGATTAAAGTGGAAGGAATAGAATGAAGGTCTGAAACTTGAAGATGAAATAACAGGAAAAATGGCTAAGTCTGGAGCAAATGGGCGCCCCAAGAAAGAAGAGGCACCCAAGTTTTCAGAGGCTTTAGCAGACGAATTTGTCAATGTTGCTCAAACGTAATTTCTTCAGAGTTGATCAGGCTATCCAGCAAGCTCTTTAGCACGTCAATCGGAGTTCGCAGTCCCAGATACGAGGAGCTAAACTAAGGGTTAGATAAGAGCTAAAAACTGAAATTCAAAAGCAAGTGAACAAGGATGAAAAATATTCTAACACTGGCGAGTATGGACGCCCCAGCTTGCCAGGGGCGCCCAAGCTTTAGGGGGCCCAAATTCAACTGTTCAACGAAGCTTTTCCCAAAAGACCCCTCCTAATATCTTCTCAGCTACGCAATGAGCATAATCATCAGTCATTCCGACACCCGGATCACCAGATTCAATGAGATCATCTATAGAAGTGAAAGACATGTTAAAAAATGAAAATTTTACTAAGTCTGGGTAAAATGAGCACCCCTAGCCAAGAAGGGCGCCCAAACTTCTGAAGCACCAAATGTTGGAATTTGCAGAAGCAACGTCAAGGAGCATCTTGTCTAATTCAGTCTGGCTATCCAACGAAGCAATCAGCTAGTCAGTCGGGTCAACGCAGCTCCCGAGACAGAGATTTTATCAGAAGATCAAAGGGAGAAGGAAGAAACTTGAAAATCATAAAAATGGCTAACACTGAGAAAGTTGAGCGCCCCTGGAGAGAATGTGCACTGATGATTTTGAAGGATCAAACGTACTTTTCTGCCAGAGACGCCTCCAAAACAACCTTCTCAGAACAGGTCAGGCTCTGCGATGAACTATCCAGCTCGCTCGTCAGATCAATTTGCAGGCCGGAAATCAGAGTCAAAGTAGGGAGTCAAAGTTGCGAAAAGTTGAAAATATCAAAAATTTGGCTAACTCTGCTTGAAGTGGGCGCCACTAGCCAAGAAGGGCGCTCATCTTCCAATGCCTTAGTAAAATTTTAAAGATTTTCAAAATTTCAAGTTTGTGAGATGAAGAAAGAAGGATGTCCAAGTTCATTGAACAGAGATTTTTAGGGTTTTGAGAATGAAAACAAAAGAAAGCAAGATTACCTCAAACCCTAAGTCTATTTAATACAAGTTTTCAATGCAAAACTCATCATTTTTGTAGGTAGCATCTCAAAGAGAAAGTTGGAGCAGCAAAGTTGAAGAATTTTTACGATTCAAGAATTCAAGCTTGCTGGTTTTTCATCAAATTTTTTAGACCAGCAACATAAACCCTTGCCTTTTTATCCAGAAGATCAAGTATTTGAAGGAGAAGACCATTGATTTTCATTTTCAGCTTTTTGGGTCTTCTTCACTCAATCTTCTGAAGAATTTTTTGCAGTAATTTCTCAAGTTGCAGCAAGTTGTTTTTTCTTGCATGTCAGTGAAATCTTCAGGGTTTGCAGATTTTGATCATTTGGGTCCATTCCAAACAGCCTTCTGAAGAAAACCCATATCACAGCTTTTTTTGGAATTCTAGGGTTGATTGCTTTTTCAATCAGCATTCATTATTTTGCAAATCTAATCAATTGGGTATGTTTCTAATGTGTTTCTAAACAAAACCCAGATGTCAGTGTTTTTCATGAAAAAATGAAGAAATTAGGGTTTCTTGCTTTTTCAGTAAAAATTCAAGATTTTCAAAAACGGTCGATCTGGGTTGTCTTGCAACAGAATTTTGAGCAAAACCCATATCTCCGAAAAATTTCAAAAAATTTAATCCGTTTGAAGGTAAAAAGAAGCATTCTATATTTAGCAAGTGTGCAGAAATTGTCAGAACATAGGCAAGTTCACAGGAAATCTTCAAGTTTTTCAAAATGGAGTACACTCCCAATGAATTCAAGTGCAAGTCAATAATTTATCATGATTACATCAAAAAAGTAGAGACTGACTTGCATCACATCAAGCCGGTGTTTGATCTACGCGCTTTGGAGAATGCAGGGATCAGCGCAGCTATGAACCTAGGTCATTCAGGACTCCTTGCAGGAGCTTCCATTCCTATTTTAATGCAGAGTCTTGAATTCGTAATTGCTTGCATTAAGCATTACAATCCGGCAATGAGGGAGATCCTTTCAGTAGATGGCAGATTGATTTGCAGTTTGAAACCTGATATGATCGAGAAGTGCTTCTCAATTCCACCCTTGGTTCACAGCGTGACTATCTCAAAAGAAGAGTGTGAGAGAGTATGGGGTATGAACAAGGACAAATATAGCAAGAAGATTGCACAAAAATGGATGAACGAAAAGCATAAGACTTTGCCAAAGATCGTTGGACGACGAGAGTTCAAGGACGAGTTTGCTATCATAATCACTTTGCTTAATAGAATCACAGGACAGGAAGATGCCACAAAGTTTCAACCTTGGATGTTCTACGTGATTCCACACATCATGAAGAAGACTGAATTTTATGATTGGGCGGCTCTGATCAGTGACAACCTTCATTTGCAGATAACAAAAAATTTCAGGTTTCATGAATTCCGTATGATGTCTTACCTAGTCTACCTAGTGGCCTACCTAGGTCAATTCAGAGGTTTGAACACAAAGGGATCCCTGAGTGTACAACATGTCTACAATTATTATCCTCAGTTGGAATTCACGAAGTCACTGCATCATTACAAGAGAGTGAACGAGGCTTTCTTGATGTTCACAGTACAAGACTTAGAGAATGAGTTGCATGTCCGCATTTCTTCAGCTGCAAGGACAACAATGTCAGACTGGGCGAACTAGTTTATATAGTTTCCTACGTTTACATATCTCAAAGTCTATAGCTTTTTAGGAGCTCCACTTATGCTACCAAGGTATCCATCAGATGAAGTGTTGTTCATGGAATTCCTAAGGCAGGCTCATGAGGTTTACACAGTCTTAAGGAACATAACAAAACCCTCTCTTAATTTTCCACTTGGGTTGGGAATCTATACTTGCAGGTCAGCAGCAGAAGCTAAGTCCATGGGGAATGAGTTAGCAGCACTTAATCTCAGGCCTTACAGCGAGAGGTGTTCCTATGACCCTCATGGTGTTTATGTCGGCCGTCTTGAGAGAAACTATGATCATATACCCGCTCTTGAAGACTTCTAGGCAAATTGCAGAGATGAGTTTGAGGTGCGGAGGCATAATTACAGTCGGCTCACTCTTCATCAAATGCACGACTACTTGTCAAAAGATATTGAAGGTTTATCAGATGATGATGAAGATGTGCTTCTACCCATGTACTTTCAAAAGCAAATAGAAGAGCAACCCCTTCCACAGGTCAATTGGGATAATAGAGAAACTCTTTCAATCAAGGAAAGAACGAAACAAGTTCTTGAGCATAGCACAGTTTTCCTAACACTCAAAAGGAAAAACTCCATTCCACCTGTAGAGCCGCCAAGGGTTATTTCATCACTTCCCTCCTCCTTTGGAGCACAAACCAAAGGGAAAGGTGTCAAGAAGTCTCAAGAAGGTGTCAAAGGTAATAGGACCACTAAAAACGTAAGAAGGTGGTTGGACTTCTCCAACATCATCATATAGGAGCAGCCAACAGCTGAACTAGAAGCTCCTCCAAAAGTGCCCATACGTCAAAAGGAGATAGAAGATGAACCTGTGACACAAGAACCTATACCATCGTCAAGGCCCTCACCAATCCATATTGATATCGAGGACGAGGAAGATGAAGAAATTTCAGTTCAGCCTCCCAAGGAAGTCAGAAGAGATACTACATCCTGGTTAGAGAGCTCCATGGGAGGGAAAAGAAGAAGGCCCTCATATCAAGTGAAATTTGACGACCTTGACAACATCTATCAGGAAGCTCCTAAGAAGAAGGCGAAGAAGCAGACTCATTTTGAGAGGAATCCTGATGGTGAAGTGGTCATGGAGACGGCTACACCTCCTGTAGACAAGAATAGAGACGAGGTAGATGTTGATGATTTTGTGATGGTAAAAGCCAACCTTGGCAAGTGCACCAGGCACACAGATGTTAGCTTATTCAAAGTTGTATCCGAGAGTCTGCAAGAAAGAGTGCTCAAGGATGGAGAGGACAAGGCAGCCCTCAAAGCTAAAATACGACAACTCAGGCTCTATATTTCTAACCTTGTCCAGGGTACTTCATAGGCTACACAGTTGCTGCCCCAGGTTTTAGAGACTCCAGCCGATCATCATCAGTTGAGACAACTGGTAATTTGTGGGAAGCAAACTCAAGAGTGGATTGAAGGGTTCGTGGTCAAAGGAAAGGAAATTTTAGTGCAAATATTTCAGTTAAGAAATAATGCTCACGACTTGCGTCAAAGCCTGCAAGGATTCGAGCAATCAATGCTAGAGGAGAAGCCAAGGCATGAAATCATCATTGCTGACTTAAATACAGCCTATGGCTCGGTAGTTTCCAGAGAACATAAGAGGAAAATCCTTGCATGGAAGGAGCGTCATCTCTTCAAAGTGAGAACCTACGAGAGAATGGCTGAGTTCATCGCATACAGGCAGAGGGTGGTCAAAGCTTTTTTGTTCGTCAACAAGTTCATTGCAGAGATTCCAGCTCAATGTCATCATGATGACGGTACCTATGTCAGACTTGATGAAGTACAAACTCAGTTTCAGAGTGTTGTCTGAAGCAGTGATGATGGCTTGAGCCAAATTTCCATGATGTCAGCAAGGTTTGAAAAAGCGGCCAATGAGGTCGAAGATTTCCTAAAGTCAGTTGTAGATGGAGAAGATATTCTAGAAGAACACAACTTTGCTATTGATGGGATAGATGCACCGAATCGGGACACAATCACCAACTTTCTAGCAAATGTGATCGAGCTTTAAAGTAGCTTTCTTCTTTCCGCTTTCTTTCCACTTTCTTTCTATTCTTGGAATAATTCTTATCCATTCTTTGAGAAGAGGAAGAAGATAAAGTTGTAATAGTTGGCATTTCCAGCTTTTCCTGCTTTCTTAGGTGTTAGATGTTTTCTTTTTCTAGATTTAGAAATAAAGCGTGCTTGCTGAGCAAGCCCTAGATTGTGAAAGCAAGGAGATTTTAGGGTTCCCTACTCCTCTACTTGTCTATAAATAAGAGCAGTCTTGCTCATTTAGTTTCTTAACCGTAATTACACTAGTGATAGCAAATTGCTGAGCCTCTTTTGCTTTCATGTTGTTATCTTGTAGTTGTCGTTCATTTATGTAAAGAGCAAGTTTGCAAGTCTCTTTTAGCTGCAACTTCTTGTTCCTTGCATGTTTTATGTAATCTTTGTTCCAGAAGTTTGAGAAATAAAGTCATGAGCCTCCTTTGCCTTGATATAATGTCTTAAGTTTCCGTCTCTTGTGTTATACTTATGTAATCTTCAATTTTAGCTTGCATTGAAAGTCAGTAGATGCATGTTGAAAGGAGAGTTTATTTGAGTACGTTATTTGTGTTTTGCTTACGTGATCTTCATTTCAGCCTATATTGAAAGTCAGTAGGTGTATGTTGAGAGAGAGATTGTTTAAGCACTTTTGTCAGAGAATCATACTTTGTTCATTTCTAATTCTCTTGTTCTGCGTATTACTTGAGATATTAGAAACGTCTTTAGCATTAGTTAGTCGTAGTTGAAGTTCTTATCAGAAAATCTCATCTGCGGCATTTGTGTTTTATAAACCTTGTGCTCTAGCTGAACCAAAAAGATAGGCAAATTAGTTTTAGTTTACTTTCTTTTTAGCAACATCAGCAAGAGGGAGCTTCCCTTCCTAATTTGAAGAGCAGTTTATCTGTGCATAGCTGTCTGTTTCAAATCCGCATTCCAGAGGTGCGAATTTAAATGCCAACAGTTTTCTGGCACCCACCGTGGGGCACGAGGCATAAAAATATCAAAGCAAGCTTATGCTTTATGTCACGGGTATGACCCTCTAGCGTCCTATTGCTCCAGTTCAACAACCTAATCTTACACCTCCAGTTATCCAGTCAAATTTCTAGATAATTGAAGGAGAGCAATTGGACATCATCAACAGCCTAAGGAGTTTCATCTTTGAGAAGAAAGAGACCCCTGCTCAGTGGAGAAAAGCTGCTGCTATTCTAGACAAAGAGGAGGAGAAAGCCGATATTGCAGCCGGAAGGCCTGTCTTACCACCACCCGCGTGGGTTTAGACAACCCTGGCTTACAGACTCTATACAAGAAGGAGATTCAAAACAAATCCTCTCTTTCAAGATGCTGATACACATCCAACACACCCCATAGGAGTTGGAGAGCCTTCCAACCCCTTTCCTGAGTTTGACACCGAACCTAAAGTTGAAGAAGAATTTGAAGTCAACCAAGAAGAACCTACAATTCAACAAGAAGCAATGGGTGACACTAACAACAACAACAACAACCGCAATCGAAGAAGAGGAGCCCCGCTGCCTTGGGGTAATCAAATTGGACCTTTGGCCTTGACGGAAAATCATGAATTACCTAAGGGGTCAAGGAAGCACTTTCCACGATTCCAAGGAGATGGGAGTCAACATCCTGATGATCATCTTTTAGCCTTCTCAACAGCTTGCGCTGTTTTGCGCGTAGCTTATGAAGATATTACCGTACGTCTCTTTGTTGAGACTCTTATAGGAGTTGCCGCTGAATGGTTCAATCACCTAGAGTCGAGTTGCATAACCAACTGCGATACAATGACTGAGAAATTTCTTGCAAGATTCAAGCCAGCTGAAGATAGTCACCAGTTGTTCTCTCAGCTTTCAAATTCAAAAAAGGAGGACAATGAACCAATGAGGGAGTTCGTGGAAAGGTTTAACCGCCTGGTCACTCGGCTCTCGTACACACTCAATCCATCACCTGAGATCCTGTTGAGCAGTTTTGTCAACGCATTACCATCTGAGATAGCCTTTTTCCTGAAATCAACTAATGAGATAGAACTAGAGAATGCACAACATGGTGCCATAGAAATTGAAGACAACATGATCACTTCTGGTAAGATCAAGGGAGATGTCATCAGGCCGTTGGTTCAGAGCTCTGCAGATCCATTACTTCAAAAAGTTGCCAATGAGATGACTATTCTCAAAAGGCAAATACCTATCCAGCAGACACCTCTTGCTCAGGTTGCACCAGCACTTCCACTGCCTGCACCACAACAGTATCAAGCACCACAACAGCCATATCAACCTTGGCAGCCGTATCAGCCGAGGAGAAACAACTTTCAGCCTTACAACAATTACAGGCCACAAGGGCCACCTCCACCAAGGCAAGCGGCTGACAACACACAGAACACTGTGTTTTGCACTTTTCATGATTTCGATGAACATGTCGGCTTCACGTGCCCTGAAAACATAAGAATGAATGAGATCATGGGCTTTGTAGAAACTGCACCGGGCCCAAGTGTCATACCTATTCCAAGTTCGAATGTTGTCTTACCACAATCGGACAACTTCGATGGCAACTCCGCAACGGGATACTTTGAAAGTGAACCCGACAATGAAGAAGAAGATATACGTCAGTATTCTGTTGCAGTAAATCCTGAAAATCATTCAGCACCTGTGTTTACACGAGCTCAACATCTGAAAGCACAGAGAGAAGAAGAAGAAGAAGAGAGACTGAGGTTACAGAAAGAAAAAGAAAAAGGAAAAGTAGCTTCTACTTCTAATATCAAGCCTTCTCAAGAGAACGCTAAAGTAATTGCTCAGGACTCGTCCTCAACAAATTTTGACATTGTAGATGCCTTGATGAAGAACAAAGTGCAGATTTCTCAGCTCGAGTATCTCCAAGATCATCCGGAGCAAGTGGATTGACTTCTCAAGTTTGTGAAGAAGGGACCTGTCAAGCAGCCCACATTGCTCGAATCATCCGTTCCGGCGGAAGACAAGCCTAAGCCCTTCTATATTTTTCTATATATAGGGGGTTTCAAATTGAGCAATTGTATCATCGATTCAAGAGCCTCAAACAACGTCATGCCTCTACAAGTGATGAACGCACTAGGACTTTCATGCACCAGCACAAAGGACAAATGTTACTCACTAGAGTCCAAGTCGGTGTTGTTAGTCAGACAGTTGAAGGATGCTCAAGTGAAGTTGGCAGAATGTTCGGAGAAAAAGATAATGATGACCATCCTGGTAGCTGACATTCCAGCGAGCTACGGGATGTTATTGAGCAGAAGCTTTTGCAAGGACCTCGGTGGTGAGATTCAAATGGATTGGTCTTATGCGAACATTTCATTAAAGAATGGTACTTTTAAGCTAGAACCAGAGCCCAAGTCACGATTCGCGGTGGTGAAATCTCAAGATCCTCAAGCTCAAGTTCTATATCAAGAAACGGGTCTTGGTACTTACGCCATGCTGTCAGAGATCCCTAAACAAAGTCAAGAAGTTTCTTGTACCACAGACAAATCAGCAGATGATCCAAAGCTGTGGACTATGCAGTTTGATGGCAGTTGTTCTACTGCTGGTTCGGGTGCAGGAGTTGTGATAATTTCTCCTAAAGGACGGTTGTATCCATTTGCATACCGCTTGCAATTCGAATGTACAAACAACACGGAGGAATATGAGGCGCTCCTATTAGGTCTCAAAAATGCAAAGGACATGGGTGTCAAACGTCTCATGGTTCAAGGTGATGCCGAGCTGGTCGTGAAGCAAGTTAGAGATCAATTCAAAGTAAGAGCTGATCAACTCCGACATTATAGAAATAGGGTGTGGAACACAATAGATTGGTTCATAGCTTTTGACATCAAGTACATTCCGCGTCTAGAAAATAGCAGAGTAGATGCCCTCGCGGTATCAGCTTCACTTTTCATGCCACATTCTGACTTCCGTCATAATGCGTTTGCCATTGACAACTGTGATAATTGGCAAGTCTTTGGCGACGATGATCACATTAAGGAGTTTCTTGTTATGGGAGATAATTTCAAAGAATTGTTCTTTGAGGGCAATTCATTTACTCACAGAGAGTCAGTAACAGAAGCTTCTGAAGCGCCAAAGGATGCCGAAGATAAAGAGAGTCCAACAGAAACTGATACAAGCATCATCCAATTGAAAGGAAATAAAATTCCCAAGGGCTTGGTTTCTTTGGAGAATATTTTTGACCGGCACGACCGATACATCCAAAATCAGAAGAACTCTGGAGAAAGAACCTCAGCAGAATATCATCAAGTGAATATTGGTACAGATGACAAGCCTCGGCTCGTTAATCTGGGTATATGCTACACTCCAGAGGAAAGTGAGAGGTTTATCTCCCTGTTTAAGCAGTATCATGACGTCTTCGCCTGGTCATATGAAGATTTAAAGGGTTTTACACCAAGAGAATTGTCTCATACAATACCTCTTAAACCTGAAGCAAAGCCCTTCAGGAAAAAAACAAAGACACTATAATCCGTGCATTCAAGACACCATCTACGCAGAAACCGAGATGATGGTGGATGCGAAGATCATCTTTCCAATTCATCACTCCACTTGGGTGTCTAATATAGTTCCTATTCGAAAGAAGAATGGAGAAATCAGAATTTGTGTAGATTTTAGGAACTTGAATCAATCCTCACTCAAGGATAATTATCCTCTGCCAATCATGGATCACACCTTGCAGACGGTTACCGGTTCAGAGATGTTGTCCTTATTGGATGGTTTCTCTGGTTACAATCAAGCCGCAGTGGCTGAAGAAGATCAGTACAAGACGACATTCAAAACCCCATGGGGTACCTTTGCATATGAACGAATGCCCTTTGGCCTCATCAACGCTGGTGCTACATTTCAAAGAGCAATGGATTTGGCATTTGGAGGCTTGAAGAATAAAGTAATTGTTGTCTATCTAGATGACCTCATTGTTTTCTCGAAGGCACGTGAAGATCACTTTTCACATCTAGGGAAAGTCTTCGAGAGATGTAGATACCATAAAATTTCATTGAATCCTAAAAAGTCCGTCTTCGCGGTGATGGAGGGCAAGTTACTTGGCCACATCGTCTCCAAGGAGGGAACTTGCATTGACCCAAGCCGGGTTGAAGCTATTAGGAATTTGTCTCTTCCAACTAGCAGAACCGGGGTACACTCTTTCTTTGGTAAAGTGAATTTCGTACAAAGGTTTGTACTGGATTTTTCTGAGTTGACAAAAGATATATTTGTTATGATGAAGAATACTATTTTCAAATGGACAGAACAAGGCAAATTGGCTTTTGCAGCAATCAAAGACGCTATCAGCCGAGCCCCAGTGCTGGTCTGTCCGAATTTTGATAAAGATTTTATTCTTTATTGCTATGCATCAGAACATACTCTATCTGCCATTCTGATACAAAAGTTGAATGAAGAAACTGAGTCGCCAATAGCCTTCATGAGCAGTAGTTTCAAGGAGAGCGAATCAAAACTCTAAGATTGAAAAGAACGCCTATGCGGTGGTCCGAGCTGTAAAGAATTTCAAATTTTATATCTTGAATTCCCACACCATCTTATATGTCATTGATTTAGTAGTCAAGAGCATGCTAACTCAACAAGAGATGGGCACCAAGAGAGGAAACTGCGTTGCGAAAGTACAAGAGTATGACTTAGAGATTCAATCGACCAAACTCGTCTGCGGGAGAGGTCTTTGTCAATTGATAGCAGAAGATGGTGATAAGAAACTTCAAGCTAAAGGCATACCTGAGATTGAACCTAAGGAAAAAGAGGATCTGCCCCTGGTCCTACTGATTGACTTTGCCGGTGAATGGTTTACTAAGATATGGTATTACCTGACTTATGGCAACTGTCTGAGTCACTACAACAAGCAATAGAGAAGAACACTAAAGCTGAAAGCGCAGAATTATGTGATCATTTGCAACGTCCTGTACAAGCGAGGCCTTCACGAAACATTTCTGTTGTGCGTCACCAAGGATCAACAACGGCGTTTGTTGGAAGCTTTCCACAACCAAGCATGCGGTGGCCACTTTTCATCAAAGGTAACATCTTTCAAAATTCTGCGAGCACAATTCTTTAGGCCTACCATGTTTCGCAATGCCTATGAATGGGTACACAAATGTCAGTTGTGTCAGCAGTTTGTTGGCAAGGCAAAGTTGGCAGCCGCCCCTCTCAGACCAGTGGTTATAGACGCTCCATTTCAGCAATGGGGTTTAAATTTTATTGGTCCGATCAACCCACGTTCCAGCAAGGGGCATGTTTTTGTCCTCACAGCCACTGATTATTTCACCAAGTGGGTTGAAGCTATTCCTACCAAGCAGGCTACGTCCGAGGTCGTGTGTAATTTCTTGAAGGAAAATATTGTTACACGCTTCGGAGTTCCTCGCAAAATTGTGACAGATAATGCAACATGTTTCTCTTCTGAAGAGCTACTAGAGTTTTGTTTTGATCACGGCATTATATCATCTCATTCATTAGATTATTACCCTCAAGGTAATGGACAAGTCGAATCGTCAAATAAGAACATCGTCACAATCATCCGCAAGCTAGTTGATTCCAATCAACGAACTTGGCATAACAAGCTCTATGATGCTCTCTGGGCGGACATAATCACTCCAAAGAGAGCCATTGGTACTTCACCCTTCATTCTCTTGTATGGTAAAGAGGCAATGATACCTATCACATTGGAATTGTCTGCCTTGCAGCTGGCAACCGCAGTGGAAGATGGAGAATTCACGGATCCTATTCAAAAGCGCATCCTGTACCTGACAAAGCTTCAAGAAGAAAGGGTGGAGGTGGTAGATAGAATAACCCAGCATCAAGAGCGGGTGAAGAAGATTTTTGATAAGAAAGCTCGCCAACGAGACTTCGAGGTTGGAGATCAAGTTCTTCTGTGGGATAAAAGACATGAGCCCAAGGGAATGCATGGTAAATTTGATTCCTTGTGGCTAGGACCGTTCACAGTTCACAAGCTCGCAGGGGAGAACACTTATATTCTCTCGCGCTTGGATGGAAGTCTCCTCCCTCTACCACACAGTGGGCAGTTCCTGAAGCATTTCATCCATTCAGAGGTGGAGTGAAATTACCTGTAAATCTTTGTAAATAATTTGTGTTTTCGTGATGTGTTTCCACTTTTCGTGATGTGTTTGTTATGTTGTGTTTCCCCTTTCTGTAATAGTCCTGTCATGTTTTAGGTGATTAGTAGGGAAGTCCAACTATTAGGTGATTTCTAGGAAGTCCTGTCATAGGTGACTTAGGAAAAGTTTTGCAAATAGGTGATTAGGGAAATCATGCTGACTCCGATACCAAATGGACAAGGCATTGGTCTATAGAGATTCTTTGGTTCTCCTATGCCGTAACTATCCGCCATGGTCCCTAGACAGAGCCAGTTGATGTACCCAAAATTAAAAATTTTGTTACACTCAAACATTTTGAAGAAATCAGTAAAAGTCTTGTTAAATTTGTCAAAAAGGTCAAAATTTGGGTTTGCATGTCTTGCATGAGGGGTTAAAATTCAAAAGTTTCAAAATCTGACGATCTGGGTCTGCTTAGAGCGACCAATTCAACAAAACCCAGATCTTGGTTTTTCATCCCTACTTTTTAGGAAAATTGCTATTTTTAGAAATTTTCTAAAAATAGTAACTTTTTCTAGGTTTTTCTGGGTTTCTCTCAAAACAGATACCGGCAAAACTTTCTAAAAATAGAAAAACTGCTAAAAATAGAAAGTTGGTCCTATAGGGTTCATATTGATTTTGATTGGCTCAAAATACTTCCTCACTAGGTTGGTGCAGTCAGAATCAAGAAATGATCAATTTTGCTCTACTGGGTCTAATCTGCTTTTTCAATTCCAGAAAGCATTTCAAGAGCTTCAAAGGTCATCAATGGAGGTCATCCAGCTGCCAGGCGTCAAATGCAACACTCAAGCATCGAACAAAAGGTGAATTGAAAGACATGCACGCAAAATGAAGAATGAAGGTGAAAATATTCTAAGTCTGCTTCAATTGGGCGCCCCTGGTGGAGAAGGGTGCCCACTTTTTTAGGCCATCAAATGACTGAATTAGGGTTTCAATCTCCAGTGAAAGTTGTTAAGTTTCCTGCTAACTCTGCAATGAGTCTGACAGCACAGTCAACGGATCATTCAGTCGTCCTGAATTCAGAGCTGAACAGGGGAGGTTCAAACAGAAGTCAAAATGGAAAAGAAGAAAATTATCAAAATTTGACTAAGTCTAGTGACTTTGGGCGCCTAGCTTTTTGGGAGACCTAACTCAGTAGTTAGGGTTGTGAATATGCTCAATCTCTTCAATATTCCGCCATCTTCGCAGTGGATATACCCGTCAGACCATTCGACTGTCCGGACTCCGGCAAATTCAGATTAAAGTGGAAGGAATAGAATGAAGGTCTGAAACTTGAAGATGAAATAACAAGAAAAATGGCTAAGTCTGGAGCAAATGGGCGCCCCAGGAAAGAAGAGGCGCCCAAGTTTTCAGAGGCTTTAGCAGATGAATTTGTCAATGTTGCTCAAACATAATTTCTTTAGACTTGATCAGGCTATCCAGCGAGCTCTTCAACACATCAAACGGAGTTCGCAGTCGCTAGATACGAGGAGCTGAACTAAGGGTTAGATAAGAGCTAAAAACTGAAATTCAAAAGCAAGTGAAAAAGGATGAAAAATATTCTAACACTGGTGAGTATGGGCGCCCCAGCTTGCCAGGGGCGCCCAAGCTTTAGGGGGCCCAAATTCAGCTGTTCAACGAAGCTTCTCCCAGAAGACCCCTCCTAATATCTTCTCAGCAACGCAATGAGCATAATCATCAGTCATTTCGACACCCGGATCACATGATTTAGTGAGATCATCTGTAGAAGTGAAAGACGTGAAGAAATGAAAATTTTACTAAGTCTGGGTGAAATGGGCGCCCCTAGCCAAGAAGGGCGCACAAACTTCTAAAGCACCAAATGTTGGAATTTGCAGAAGCAGCGTCAAGGAGCATCTTGTGTAATTCAATCTGGCTATCCAACAAAGCAATCAGCTAGTCAGTCGGGTCAATGCAGCTCCCGAGACAGAGATTTTATCAGAAGATCAAAGGGAGAAGGAAGAAACTTGAAAATCATAAAAATGGCTAACACTGAGAAAGTTGAGCGCCCATGGAGAGAATGTGCACTGATGATTTTGAAGGATCAAACAAAGTTTTCCGCCAGAGACGCCTCCAAAACAACTTTCTCAGAATGGGTCAATCTCCGCGATGAACTATCCAGCTCGCTCGTCAGATCAATCTGCAGGCCAGAAATCAGAGTCAAAGTAGGGAGTCAAAGTTGCGAAAAGTTGAAAATATCAAAAATTTGGCTAACACTGCTTGAAGTGGGCGCCCGTAGCCAACAAGGGCGCTCATCCTCCAATGCCTTAGTAAAATTTTCAAAATTTTCAAAATTTCAAGTTTGTGAGATGAAGAAAGAAGGACGTCCAAGTTCATTGAACAGAGATTTTTAGGGTTTTGAGAATGAAAACCAAAGAAAGCAAGATTATCTCAAACCCTAAGTCTATTTAATACAAGTTTTCAATGCAAAACTCATCATTTTTGCAGGTAGCATCTAAAAGAGAAAGTTGGAGCAGAAAAGTTGAAGAATTTTTACGATTCAAGAATTCAACCTTGCTGGTTTTTCATCAAATTTTTCAGACCAGCAACATAAACCCTTGCTTTTTTATGCTTTTTTATCCAGAAGATCAAGTATTTGAAGGAGAAAACCATTGATTTTCATTTTCAGCTTTCTGGGTCTTCTTCACTCAATCTTCTGAAGAAATTTTTGCAGTAATTTCTCAAGTTGCAGCAAGTTGCTTTTTCTTGCATGTCAGTGAAATCTTCAGGGTTTGCAGATTTTGATCATCTGGGTCCATTCCAAATAGCCTTATGAAGAAAACCCATATCACAACTTTTTCTGGAATTCTAGGGTTGGTTGCTTTTTCAATCAGCATTCATTATTTTGCAAATCTAATCAACTAGGTATGTTTCTAAAGTGTTTCTAAACAAAACCCAGATGCCAGCTTTTTTCATGAAAAATTGAAGAAATTAGGGTTTCCTGCTTTTTTAGTAAAAATTCAAGATTTTCAAAAACGGTCGATCTGGGTTGTTTTGCAACAAAATTTTGAGCAAAACCCATATCTTAGAAAAATTTAAAATATTTCATCTGTCTGAAGGTAAAAAGTAGCATTCTATATTTAGCAAGTGTGCAGAAATTGTCAGAACATAGGCAAGTTCACAGGCAATCTCCAAGTTTTTCAGAATGGAGTACACTCCCAATGAATTCAAGTGCAAGTCAATACTTTATCATGACTACATCAAAACAGTAGAGACTGACTTGAATCACATCAAGTCGGTGTTTGATCTACGCGCTTTGGAGAATGCAAGGATCAACGCAGCTACGAACCTAGGTCATCCAGGACTCCTTGCAGCAGCTTCCATTCCTATTTCAGTGCAAAGTCTTGAATTCGTAATTGCTTGCATTAAGCATTACAATCCGGCAATGAGGGAGATCCTTTCAGTAGATGGCAGATTGATTTGGAGTTTGAAACCTGATATGATCGAGAAGTGCTTCTCAATTCCAACCTTGGTTCACAGCGTGACTATCTCAGAAGAAGAGTGTGAGAGAGTATGGGGTATGAAAAAGGACAAATACAGCAAGAAGATTGCACAAAAATGGATGAACGAAAAGCATAAGACTTTTCCAAAGATCGTTGGACAACGAGAGTTCAAGGACGAGTTTCCTATCATGATCATTTTGCTTAATAGAATCACAGGACAGGAAGATGCCACAAAGTTTCAACCTTGCATTTTCTGCGTGTACAACATGTCTACAATTATTATCCTCAGTTGGAATTCACGAAGTCACTGCATCATTACAAGAGAGTGAACAAGGCTTTCTTGATGTTCACAGTACGAGACTTAGAGAATGAGCTGCATGTCCGCATTTCTTCATCTGCAAGGACAACAATGTCAGACTCGGTGAACTAGTTTATATAGTTTCCTACGTTTACATATCTCAGAGTCTATGGCTTTTCAGGAGCTCCACTTATGCTACCAAGGTATCCATCAGATGAAGTGTTGTTCATTGAATTCCTAAGGCAGGCTCACGAGGTTCACAAATTCTTAAGGAACAGAATGAAACCCTCTCTTAATTTTCCACTTGGGTTGGGAATCTATACTTGCAGGTCAGCAGCAGAAGCTAAGTCCATGGGGGCTGAGTTAGCAGCACTAAATCTCAGGCCTTACAGCGAGAGGCGTTCCTATGACCCTCATGGTGTTTATCTCGGCTGTCTTGAGAGAAACTATGATCATATACCCGCTCTCGAAGACTTCTGGGCAAATTGCAGAGATGAGTTCGAGGTGCGGAGGCGTAATTACAATCGGCTCACTCTTCATCAAATGCATGACTACTTGTCAGAAGATATTGAAGGTTTATCAGATGATGATGAAGATGTGCTTCTACCCATGTACTTGCAAAAGCAAATAGAAGAGCAACCCCTTCCACAAGTCAATTGCGCTAATAGAGAAACTCTTTCAGTCGAGGAAAGAACGAAACAAGTTCTTGAGCATAGCACAGTTTTCCTAACACTCAAAAGGAAAAACTCCATTCCACCTGCAGAGCCGCCAAGTGTTATTTCATCACTTCCCTCCTCCTCTGGAGCACAAACCAAAGGGAAAGGTGTCAAGAAGTCGCAAGAAGGTGTCAAAGGTAATAGGACCACTAAAAACGTAAGAAGAAGGTTGGACTTCTCCAACATCATCATATAGGAGCAGCCAAAAGCTGAACCAGAAGCTCCTCCAAAAGTGCCCATACCTCAGAAGGAGATAGAAGATGAACCTGTGACACAAGAACCTATACCATCGTCAAGGCCCTCACCAATCTATATTGATATCGAGGACGAGGAAGATGAAGAAATTTCAGTTCAACCTCCCAAGGAAGTTAGAAGAGATACTACATCCTGGTTAGAGAGCTCCATGGGAAGGAAAAGAAGTAGGCCCTCATATCAAGTGAACTCTGACGACCTTGACAACATCTATCAGGAAGCTCCTAAGAAGAAGGCAAAGAAGCAGACTCATTTTGAGAAGAATCCTGATGGTGAAGTGGTCATGGAGACGGCTACACCTCTTGTAGACAAGAATAGAGACGAGGTAGATGTTGATGATTTTGTGATGGTAAAAGCCAACCTTGGCAAGTGCACCAGGCACGCAGATGTTAGCTTATTCAGAGTTGTATCCGAGAATCTGCAAGAAAGAGTGCTTAAGGATGGAGAGGACAAGGCAGCCCTCAAGGCTGAAATACGACAACTCAGGCTCGATATTTCTAACCTTGTACAAGGTACTTCACAGGCTACATAGTTGCTGCCCCAGGTTTTAGAGACTCCAGCCGATCATCATCAGTTGAGACAACTGGTAATTTGTGGGAAGCAAACTCAAGAGTGGATTGAAGGGTTCGTGGTCAGAGAAAAGGAAATCTTAGTGCAAATGTTTCAGTTAAGAAATAACACTCACGACTTGCGTCAAACCCTGCAAGGATTCGAGCAATCAATGCTAGAGGAGAAGCGAAGGCATGAAATCATCATTTGCAATTTAAATACAGCCTATGGCTCGGAAGTTTCCAAAGAACATAAGAGGCAAATCCTTGCATGGAAGGAGCATCATCTCTTCAAAGTGAGAACCTACAAGAGAATGGTTGAGGAGTTCATCGCATACAGGCAGAGGGTGGTCGAAGCTTTTCGGTTCGTCAACAAGTTCATTGCAGAGATTCCAGCTCAATGTCATCATGATGACGGTACCTATGTCAGACTTGATGAAGTACAAACTCAGTTTGAGAGTGTTGTCCAAAGCAGCGATGGTGGCTTGAGCCAAATTTCCATGATGTCAGCAAGGTTTGAAAAAGCGACCAATGAGGTCGAAGATTTCCTAAGGTCAGTTGCAGATGGAGAAGATATTCTAGAAAAACACAACTTTGCTATTGATGGGATAGATGCACCGAATCGGGACACAATCACCAACTTTCTAGCGGATGTGATCGAGCTTTAAAGCAGCTTTCTTCTAGAAGCTTTCTTTCCGCTTTCTTTCTATTCTTGGAATAATTCTTATCCATTCTTTGAGAAGGGAAAGAAGATAAAGTTGTAATAGTTGGGACTTCCAGCTTTTCCTGCTTTCTTAGGTGTTAGATGTTTTGTTCTTCTAGATTTAGAAATAAAGCATGCTTGCTGAGCAATCCCTAGATTGCGAAAGCAAGGAGATTTTAGGGTTCCCTACTCCTCTGCTTGTCTATAAATAAAAGCAGTCTTGCTCATTTAGTTTCTTAACCGTAATCATACTAGTGATAGCAAATTGCTGAGCCTCTTTTGCCTTCATGTTGTTATCTTGTAGTTGCCGTTCATTTATGTAAAGAGCAAGTTTGCAAGTCTCTTTTAGCTGCAACTTCTTGTTGCTTGCATGTTTTATGTAATCTTTGTTCCAGAAGTTTGAGAAATAAAGTCATAAGCCTCCTTTGCCTTGATATAATGTCTCAAGTTTCCGTCTCTTGTGTTATACTTATGTAATCTTTAATTTTAGCTTGCGTTGAAAGTCAGTAGATGCATGTTGAAAGGAGAGTTTATTTTTAGTACGTTATTTGTGTTTTGCTTATGTGATCTTCATTTCAGCCTATATTGAAAGTCAGTAGGTGTATGTTGAGAGAGAGATTGTTTAAACACTTTTGTCAGAGAATCATACTTTGTTCATTTCTAATTCTCTTGCTCTGCGTATTACTTGAGATATTAGAAACATCTTTTGCGTTAGTTAGTAGTAGTTGAAGTTCTTATCAGAAAATCTTAGCTGCAGCGTTTGTGTTTTATAAACCTTGTGCTCTAGCTGAACCAAAAAGATAGGCAAATTAGTTTTAGTTTACTTTCTTTTGAGCAAAATCAGCAAGAGGGAGCTTCCCCTCCTAATTTGAAGAGCAGTTTATCTGTGCATAGCTGTCCATTTCAAATCCGCATTCCAGAGGTGCGAATTTAAACGCCAACACAGTCTTCAGCAAAACCCTTAGCCAAATTCTTCTTCTTCAACAATGAATGAATAATGAATGTGCAAAATGAGCTTTCATTGCTCTTTTATAATTTCATGCTCAATTTGCATTTAATTTTCATTTCATTTCATTTACTATAATTCCATTTACTTTTCCCACCTTTTGGTGTACAACTTAATAATATAAAGTATACTTTTAAAGCATTTAAATCCCCTTTTAAATTGGCACTTAACTTCATATTATAAAGTGCACTTAAAATCACTTATATCCTTTAAATATAAAGTCCCCTTTTATGACTTATTTAATTGACCTCATGATATAATTAAATCATATAATATAAAAGTCATTAGCATCATTAATGATATTCACTTATTATTTAATTATTATTAAAGTTAACACTTTAATAATAATCAATAAATCATAACTCCATAAATATCAATATTTAACTGATTCTGTCAACACCATGAGGTTACCCACTGCTTCCTCTGCTCATCAGAATGGCTTACTATTAATAGTAAGGTTGGACCTAATGCCCAAGTGACTTACTAAAGATAGTGTGCGACAAATGGTCGTGAATGGTTGTTTGCCCTACGGAATGTAATTCAAATGCTACGTACTACTAAGCAAACTAAATCATATGCAAAACATAGAACAGAATAACAGAACAAAAATATATCATGTCCGAGTCATCAAAGGCTTGTTCATTATCAGCAATGTCATCATGTACAAGAGTATTATCAATCATGACTACTCACCATCATCTCTTCCGACTACAATAAACTAAGTACATATAATGTTCGGCGGTAGATAGACAACCAATTGACACGATGTTTCATAACAACTATCACTAGTCGGGACTTGATTACCCTAAAGTACATGACATGTATTATTCTAACTAACTATAGTTTTATTAGCAATTGGCCGACTACGACCAAGGCCAACTATGGCCGACTATCACAAAAGTAAAGCTATACTACTTACATCATCCCCCCCCTAAAAAGAAGTCGTCTTCCAGACGACATGACAACTCAAGGGAATGACAAAATAGACAAATTTAATGAGAAGTAGGGGGAAGTGAGGACATCCCTGGATGCACGGACGATGCTGGAGTAGTCGAAGAATGCTCTGCTTGCAGTCGCCTCACCTCCTCTTTACGCATACAGAGCTGTCAGTTGGCGAGTATCTCCCTCTCCCTGGTAGCCTTCACCATACAAGCTGCCTCCATCCACTGGCCTGTCTTCTTGTCTGCCTTTGCACTCGTTGCTGCCAACTCATCTTCCAATTCTTTCACTCGCCGCTCCCATGCCTCCTCTTTCTGTTGTGCCTCCTCCTCCAAAGTGGTCACCCTAGTCTCCAAGACTTCTAATCGGGCTCCCTTGTCACTGGCTAGTCGGGTCTGTTCTGCCAAGTCATTTTGAATGTTTGTTATGGCAGCAGCAGACTCCTCCTTAACCTTCTGCAAGAGTCTATAGGTTTCCACCTTCTGTGATACTGCAACCTCGGTGGAAAACACCTGGCATTTCATGAGATAAAAAACATCACGAAAGGCAAGCTCAATGTGATATAAGCTCTCGAGGACCCTAGTGTCCCTTCCTACCAGTCTTGGCGGTTGACCACACCATGCCCGCATCATTGCAGGAGTCTCGCCTACTGGCCATTCCCCATTGAATATCTGTGTAAACTCTGTCTCGCATCCCATCTGCACAAATCCCCAGATGCGTTGAACTTCTTGGCCCACTAGGGGAGACCGGCCAATCTTGAGTTCCCGAGAAACCTGGCCCACTCGAATCATTAATCTCCCCATATACTCTAGCTCCTCTACATAACGTTGCACTGTTCCCACTGGATCCGATGGATCTGGCTTTGACATTTCTACAACGAATCCATTCGTGGAGTCACCCTCCTCATCCTCATCGCCGGGAGCTATGAAAGGCTCTACATTCTCTTGGGGTGTTTCCCTGACTACTTGCTCAAGCTCATGCATGGCTGTCACTGGCTCCACCTCTATTCTAGCCTCTGGATGTGCAAGTGTCTCCTCAGCGAGTCTGGCCGTCTCGCTCTGCTGGGTGTGGATGGCTGGGTCTTCCTCACCTCCTAATCCCTTTGAGGGACTCCCCACTGGCTGCTCCGACTGCTCGGCCAATTCTAGTGTGAGGCCCACCGATCCCAGCCAACTGTCAATCTGAGCCACCTCTGGTGCTCCTGGTGGTGTAACAAGGGGAGCCGCCTCATTCGTCATGATCGTTCCCCATGTCCCTGCTACTGGTGGCTCCTTTGGTACTGCAACTCCTGAAGCCGCCGATCTTGGCAATTCCTTGCCTACTACTGACCTTCATAGTGGCGCAAGTGGAGGAGCCTCCGGCAATATCTCTACGGAAGCAGTGGAAGCTGCCGATACAATGGCTGCCCATCGCGACGATATCGTGGCGAGTGGCACCCAACCTGGCAATGCACCTGGTGATAAGGCAGCTACTCTTAATGTTCGCCCGACTCCAACTAGCGAGATGGGGAGAGTGAAGGTCACTGTCTGTGGACTCTCCTTGACTGGCGGTGTTGGAAGAGTGAACCCTGCTGGCTGTAAGAGTGGTATGTCAGTCACTCCCACTTCCAACGTTGCTTGGCCACCTATGGCTACGGACACCTCCTCATCTACTAGCGAACTAGAAGCCGATGTCGAGGAAGACAAATCAATAGGTTCCTCCTGTTCCGACGCGTCACCCTGCTCAGATGCCTCTTCGGCCGATGTTTCCTCTTCCGCCGATGCCTCTTTTTGCTTCCTTTTCCTCCCTGTAGTAGTGCCTTCGCCAACTTGCTTTACTTTCAATCCTGTCTAGTAAAATACCGTTGGTAGCCTGGGGTCCAGATGAGTGAGAGGCTGCAATCGGCCCCATCTACCTTCGGGCACCTGTGTATGAACGACATCCAGAAAGAGAGCAATGGCATGCTGCGTCATGTAAAAAGCTTTGTGCCGCTAGGATAAGAATTCGCGCATCCGCTTGGCAAATAACCACGCCCAATTGTACACTCGGCCAATGCTCAGTCCCACCATATAATCTACCATCCAGATGGCAATGTTCGATGCTCAGTTGGCACCTGTGAGTCGGCACTTCATTAAATCCAGCAGGCACTTCCATTCGGCTGTCGCCAGATAGTGTTTCTAGAGGCCTCTGTTGCCTACATTCCATATGGTGTCTTTCTCCTTCGGCGTTAAATCATTTCGGCACACTTGCTTGATTAGGACTTCCTTGTGCTACTACGTCATCTTCTTAGGTTTATTAACTCCTACCCCTATGGCTGGAATGCCAAAAACTCACTCAAAATCCTGTGGCCAGAATGAAACTGTAACCAAACAGCCTCTGTAATCTATCACCGTCTTGTGCGTGTGCCTGCAATAATTATCCACAATGGCCTTCAGCCAAGGCTCAAAGTCTCGTGAATTAAAGAATGGCACTAACACGGCTTTGTCCACCTGAGCGTGTTGTAGTGCAATCTTTAAAGCATGGTCATCGGCCGTGCTGCGCCACCACTATTTGCACTCATTGCCAGTTAAATTTTCCCAAGACATCGTGTCATTGTCAGCCTCCATTTTCTTTCTCTTTCCTGCCGAGGCTACCTTCGGCTTATGTTGCACAACTTTCTTTCCCTTATCCATTCTATTGTCAGTTTGGTGATTCCAGCCAATTTTATTTCCTTCCAGACAGTTGCCGAAACTGCCGAACTCCAGAAACTGTTGTACCAAGTGAATCTGGGACTGTCAAAATTCTTGAAAAATCTGCAATTGCTATACGCCTTGAAGTATCAGAGATTGTCGTACGGCATAGAGAACCTGGACTTGAGAAGGCCATACGACCTGAAGACCTTGAAAATGCCGTACGATTTGAATAACTTGGAAAAGCCGTACATCTGGAAGGATCTCTATATTCTGAGAACGTCGTATGGCCTAGGCAGCTTGTGAAATGCGTACGATCTGTGCAACTTGTGGATGTCGTACGGTTTGAAGGACTTGATCACAACCTCGTACGGTTTGAGAATTTCGTACAACTTCAATAACTTTTAGGCAGCGTACGAATTGAAGATACTGTATGATTTTAATATCTCCTGGGCGTCGTACGAGTTGATGATTCCCTATGCTTTGCCGCACTTTCGCTTTCCTCTTCTCAGTGCTTAACCCTCCTTGCTTTCTTACGTCCCTTCCTCTGATGATGTCGTACGGACCTCTGTTGTTTTCTTTTTTACCTTCGTAGTTTTGCCTTGTTTCGACCTTTGCCCAGGATGACTTGCCTTTAAAAGGCCATACGCTGAAGATGTCCACCTTTGTGTTTTCCCAAACCTTATTTGACTCAATTGTTTTTTTCCTTAGCCGCCCAATTCTTCCAATGGCCATGATTTTTATTTTAATTCGTTTTATTTTAATATTCCTTCTCTTGGCCACTCCTAATTTGTCCATTTTTTCCATAAAGTCTTCCAATTCATTTTTTAATTTTTCCTCATTTCTTTTATTTTTCTTCTCTTGTTTTTTCTCTCTCCTTAATTTCTTTTAGATCCTCCATATTTCTTTTATTTTTTTCTTCTTTCTTCTCTCTCCTCCATTTGCCTTGTTTTTCTTCATTTATTCTTGCTTTTTCCTTTTCTAGTTTTAATTTTTTCAAATTTTGTTTATTTTCTCTCTCATCTCCTCTTTCGTCCTCTCCCTCTTTTCTCTTCATCCCTCTTACTTCACCATGTTTTCAGACTTTTAATTCAGATGTGTAATACCATTTACATGTGTGTGGTGGCCTTTTATAACATTCTTCTTCACAGCAAGTTCCCATATATTCTATATCAAACCATTTATCAAGTAGAGGAGCAGGACCAATACCTTGAAAACTACCATCGATGTACCTTCCTCCGTACTACTAATACCACGTAACATCGTCGCCTTGTACCATTGGTGACCCTGCTAGGTTAGGTATTATTTTCTAGAGTCCCTCCTTAGTTGCTATCCTCCTAACCTTTGGCACTTTTCTTCTATCTCTCCGCATTTGTCTAAGGAGGTCTTCTGTATATCCATCCACTGTTGACACAAACATATCTTCTGTCTTCAACACTGTCTTCAAGCAGGGAGCCTTCTTCTCGAAGTAAGCCTCCCATTGTTCATCATTCCATTCAGCCTCGTCATCATTTTGATACTCATTTTGTTCTTGGTCGGCTTGCTTTTCCTTTTTCTCCTGAGCCTCTTTATCCAGTTCCTTGGCTACATATCCTATTTTTACACCTTCATAAGGAGCCACATAGTGCCAGTGTCCACCCATTCGACGCCAGAGGGAAGGGGTTCTGAACACTGCATTGGTCAAGTGCTTGTGTAACCGCAGTATTGCAATTCCTTTCACCCTCTTTTCTACCAATCTCTCTTCAATCATCTGGTCTTGGCTTGATTCTGCGCAGACGCCATCTGCTGCATACCCGGGACCTCCCAATCCCCAGTCTTGTTTTCTCGGGGCCTCACTTTGCACAGGCCAATCTTCCTTTGTGGCATAGCGCAACATATTGATGGCGATGGTGTTCTTCTCCTTTCTTTCCTGATACGGCTTCAATTTCAACCCGTTGATTGCCTCTGGTAGTAGTGACCCATTTAAATTCTCAAGCTTTATAGAGCTAGTCACATACTTCTCGAACACGGAACGGTCCTAACCAACGAACTTTGAAATTCCCTGGCTTGATCTCGTTGCGACCGTTATATTTCAAAACTAACTGTCCCGGCCGGAAATTCATTCGCCAGAGAAACTTGTCATGCCAATATTTCCTTTGCTGTTGCATGTTCTCCGTCGCCCATTGTGCCATTATTCTTCGCTTGTCCAGTTTATTAAGTTGGTATAGCCATTCCTTTAAACTTTCAGTATTACCCAGCCGGTTCTCCACAGCTATCCTTAAGTTGGGTACCATGTACTCCATCGACACTACTACTTCCTAACTGTACATTAATTGGAAGGGTGTGTGGCCCGTCGTTACCTTGTATGTTGTACGGTATGCCCACAGGATGGTTGGTAGTCGCTCTTCCCAGTCAGCTTCCTCTACGCCACATGACTTGTGAATAACTGATACCAAGACTTTTTTTGTGGACTCCGCCTGACCATTGGCTTGTGGGTAGTACAGACTTGACAGGTTGTGAAAGATCCGGAATTTCATCGTCATCAGCCTGATGACGTGGTTGACAAAGTGCCCCCCACGATCATTTGTGATCTGGATCGGAATCCCATATCATGTCACTATCTGCTCATAAATGAACTTTGCCGTACTCTATGTTGTATTGTCCGGCAACGCTCTGGCTTCAGCCCACTTCGTCAGATATTCAGTAGCAACCACAATGTATCGGCATCGATGTAACTGGCTTACTTCAGTGGTCCAATTAAATCCAATCCCCATCGTTCGAACAACTCTTTTGGTTGAGAGGGATGCAGTGGCATGAAGTCCCGCTTCAATGGTTTCCCGACCCTCTAGTAGGTTTCACAGCCTAACACCCACTCCCTAGCGTTTGTGTGTATCGTCGGCCACCATAGGCCTGCCAAGAGAATTTTTCTCGCTGTAGCATCTGGGCCCATATGACCACCAGCCAGACCCTCGTGTGCCTCCTTCAGTACACCTAGTATCTCTTCTTCTATGACACATCTTCGGAGGATCCGATCGGGTCCCATCTTGTAGAGCAAGCCATTAATCAGCTGAAATGTCTTACTCTTCAAGACGAGCTTCCTCCTTTCGGTTGGTGGCATTTCTTTCGGAAATGTGGATGTGGACAAATATTCTCCAATCTTTTCGTACCATGAAGGCAACACTACGATCTGGAATAGGTGTGCATCCGAAAAATCTTCATTCACCCCTCCCTCAGCAGGTTCACTCGACTGGATTCTTGACAACTGATCAACAATCACATGGCTCTTTCTCGGTCGTACGATGATAGTAAATGTAAATTCTTGGAGCAAAAGTAGCCATCTGCTCACCCATCCCTGAATAATCGACTTGTTCACCAAATACATTAAGGCTTGATGATCCACATAAAAGGTGAACGGCGTGACTAGGAGGTAGTGTCTGAACTTCTGTACAGAGTAAACCATTCCTAGTGCTTCGCGCTCAGTCGTACTGTAATTCTTCTCAGCTCTTGAAAGTAACCAACTCGCAAAGAATACCGGATGGTCCAATCCGTGTGCTCCCACCTATGCCAGTGTCGCCCTAATGGCGAAGTTTGAGGCATCCACATGTACGTGGAATTCCTTGTCCCAGTTCGGGTACGCCAATATGGGTGAGCTGATCAACCGATCCTTCAATTCATTGAATGCTTTTTCCTGTTCTTCAACCCATACGAAGGGTTGTCCCTTCCTAGTCAGTAGGTCCAGAGGGTAAGATACCTGTGCAAAATTCTTGATAAACCTCCGGTAGTACCCCACATGCCCGAGGAAGGACTTCACCCCCGTGATGTTCTCTGGAGCCTCCATCTGTACGATCACTCTCACCTTGTCTGGGTCTATCTTTAGTCCAGCCTTGCATACAATATTCCCGAGCAATTTCCCTTGTGGCACCATAAACCTGCATTTCCTAGGATTCAATGCCAGACGGGCCACTCGACACCTTTCCATGCACTCTCCGAGGGCCTTCAAATGCTTCTCTGCATCGCTATAAATGGACCAGTCATCAAGGAAGGCTTTGAAGTTTCCTACCGACATTTTGTCAAAGATATGTAGTATTATTCTCTGGAAGGTGGCTGGTGCATTACACAATCCGAACGACATCCGATTGTATGCGTACACTCCATCCTCCACCACAAAAGTTGTCTTCAGCTTATCTTCCTCCGCGATACTGATCTGATTGTACCCCGAGAACCCATCTAGGAACGAGTACATCTCATGCCCAGCAACCTCGAGAATTGTGTCGGTGAAGGGGATAGGAAACGAATCCTTGATGGTCACTGCGTTCAAACTCTTGAAGTCCACACATATTCTGATCTGCTCCATTTCTTTCTTCAGGGATATGACTATTGGTGATACCCATTCACTAACTTCTACCTTGAAGATGATGCCTACTTCCAACATCTTTTCATTTTCCTCTTGTACCTTAGCGGAATAGTTTTTATTCATCCAGTAGGGTCTCTTTCGTATAGGTTGGGCTCCTGGGACGAGGGGGATCCTATGTACGCACAGCTCCATTGGTATGTATGCCTTTGAGATCCTTGTACGTCTAGGAAAAGGCATCTTTGTATTCCATGAAGATCTTGAATGCCGCCACCTTTAGTACGGGGTCCCAATCATCACCAATGAGAATCTCTTTGGGCTTTTCGGGCTCACTGAGGTTGACCTTCTTTAGTGTCGGTTCCTCGTACTTGATAAGTTTGTCTCGTTCAAATTTATGTGCTGGCGTCTCATCCAATTCTGCGACCCCTTCTTTATATTCACCCTACTCAGGTGGAAATGTTTGACTGGTCGGGGCATTGTCTCCTTCTTCTCTGATTTGTAGCATATTGCAGTCAGGGTGGAAGACCTTGTAGTCCTCCATCTACCAGTGGAATAACCCATTTAACGAACTTGTTTCATCTTCGGAGCAACTACCGATCTCTAGTATACCTTCCTCGTTTAGCTCCATTATATTTCTTTCTTCATCAATATCCGATCCTCCCTCTGATTCTGATCCTAACGATGCCAGGTCTTCACTGACTGCCTGGTTCTTTAAATCAAAGTATACTTCCGCCCATGGCTCTCAATTGATAGTGTATTCCTTTTCTAATTATGGTTCGCCTTTGCGGCAATCACCCATCCCCATCCCAATAATGCATCGTACGCCCTTTTCTCCAGTGGGATGACGAAAAAATTTAATAAGAACTCCTGTGTGTCAATCACCACTTTCTATGCCATTAGGGTACCGAGAGGTTTGATGCCATGTTGATCTGCACCGACCAGGTGGAACATCGGGGCCAGAGGGTAGGCTTACCCAAACATTTCCATGTCTCCTTTGGTAGTACGTTGACTCCCGAACCCCCGTCGCAATGGTATTAGATAGTTTCATTCCCAGAATTTCCATTTGTACGACGGTTGGTTTCCTTTCGATACTTACTGCGAGTAGCATTGGATCCGTAGTCTCTGCTACCGGTTCTATCATTTGTTCCGTCGGACCCTTCTAAAGATTATTTCCAACAATATTTGTAAGTGCTACTCTCAATTGAGGCATCGTTTGCAGAAGGTTAGTTACCTTGATTGGTATAGTTGTGTGAAGCACCTGTCGTACTATATTCTTCTCTGACTGTGACTACAACGACGTATTGGCCATTTTGGAAGTTCCTTGTTCCTTTCGCATGGCTGCTTCCATAGTTGAAAAACTTGGACTCGGCAATAACTCGGCAAGGCCAATTTTTTTCAAAACTCGGGACTCGGCAAAAACTCGGGAAAAACTCGGCAATAACTCGGCAAATTTATCAAACATTTGAAAAAATACACAATTTTTAAAAATATTGTTCAAATCCTTGTATGAAATTATGAATCATTTATGTGCATGTAATCATTTTACTTCATATTAAATACTTGTGTTTTCATTTACTATGTAAAGTTTACAATTTTACACAATTAGTATGAACCAATTTATATTTTAATGATATTTAAATAAAGTTACACTTCGAAACCTTTCAAATTAGAAAAGAATAATTATAAATTTATACATATTATATATATTCATTAGAAATAAACTATATATATATAGAGAATAATTAAATTTGTATAAATTTATATATAATAAATAATATATATGTATAAATTTAATTAGATAATATAATATGTATAAATTTATATATAATTAAATAAACTATATATATAAATATAATAAAGGAACAAACAATATATACAATATTATATAAAGAATAATTAAAGTTACATATAATTAAATTTGTTGTTTATCGTTTATACATTAATCATATATTGTTTATATATAAATAATTATAAATTTATACATATTATATAAATTGTTTATTTAGTATTTTATATATTATATATATTATTACAAATTTCACCAACAGAAATATAAAGCTAAATATTTGATTTAATAAATTATTTTATAGAAGAACTATTGTTTCGAAGCAATTTTTTTGCCCTTTCGCTTCAAGCCCGATCGCATTCAAACCAGATGCAGGCATAAGCAAACTAAAAATCATGATTTTTTTGGGAGAAATGAAGTCGTGTTTTTAACCTACGGCAGACCTCTGAAAATCGTGAGACTGTAATGGCGCCCTAGCTGTTCGTCACGTCGCGTCCATCTTCTGCAACTGTTCGCCGAAAATTGCCCTGGTTGCGGTCGCGGTCGCGGTCGGGAGTTAGATGATAAAAGAGCACATTAGAAATTAGGGTTTGCTTTTCCGCGACCTCATACCTCTTCATGCCTCGTTTTTCTCCATTGATGCGCGCATTTTCGCGATTTTTTACTCAAAACACGCTGCGATTTTTTGCTTTAACTCGTCGGCAAGTAATACAGCGAGTTACTCGGCTAAGGATTTGCAACGCGATTACTCGCGCTTTAGGCGAGTAATACGTGATTTTTTCAACTATGGCTGCTTCCACTTCTGCCCTGGCTTCTCGGAGTCTTTCCTTCTCCGTACGAGGGTCCAGATAATTAGCTTTCTTTGCTTGTGCCCTTGTAATTTCCAGGACTTCTTCATTGACCACTTCTAACATATTGATGCCTTTCTGTTTCGGGCAATCGGTGTCTTCGTGATCACCAGGACCACACCATTTACATAGTTTTCCCTTGATGCCTTGACCACTCTGACAGTCCCTCGCAAAGTGACCCCATTTATTACATTTTCTGCACTGGATCATGGGTCTGCCTTTGCTGTCGTACTAGATTTTACTTCTTGGTGTATTGTTTCTCCGATTGTTGCGGTAGCCACCCGGGGATGCATTATTATTCTGAGGTTTTGGCGGTGTGGTCGGTGGGGTTGACTGTTCCCCTTGTGTGAAGAACACTTGCGAACTCCGTGTTTTTAAATTGTATGGGCACTCCTTGACGGAGTGTCCCATAACTTGGCAGATGTCACAGAATAGTTTCTTTGGGCAGTTCACCTTTGTATGACCTTCCATCTTGCATTCGATACACCATAGTTCATTGGCATCCTTGGATTCTTCTTTGTCGGCTTTGAGTTCTTTTATCATCCTCAACATGTCATGACTGAGAGCTTGTACAGTTTTTGATTCATCTTCACTCTCCCTTGCACTTTCTTCGTCGTCATGCTTCTTCCCTCTGGATGATGTCTTGTTCTCACTTTCAATGTCCATCGCACAGTTATATGCTTCTCTGTACGACGATGGAGGTACACCTTCATTTTTCTCCGGAGAGAGGGAAGTAGTCCCTCGATAAACCATCTCTTTTTTAAACCATCGGCTAGCTGCGCCTCTAATTTTCCCAGCAAGTCCTTCAATTTCTGATTGTAGGTGTGTACACTCTCGTGCTTCCCTTGCTTAGTATTGTAGATCTCGAAAACAATTTCATTTTCATCCCGCAGGAGTTTAAACTCCTCTTGAAATGTTGTCTTCAACAATCTCCATGTTGCTTTGTGTGCTTGATCTAATTCTGAGTACCAATGAATTGCACTATCCCTGAGTGTTGCTGGAAATGCCTTTAACCACTGGTCTGGATCATCCTGTCCATTTGCAATCCAGATGGTCTCACAAGTTTTGCAATGCCGAACTAGATCTTTTGACCCATTCCTCGTAAATTTTGGCAACTTCTGTCGTTCCGCTGGAGTCACCATCTTGCCCCCTTGTCCTCCTTGTGTATGGGACTCGACTAGACTGGTTTGCTCACTACGTCCTAGTGCGTTACTTGCACTCTCAGCCACGTACAAGTCAGCCCCACGTCTTTCGTCAGCATCCTTGACACCTTGAGTTTCCTGGGGTTCTCTCCGGTACTCCCTCCGCCTAGGGGTGTTGGGCTCAAATCTTCCACTTACTAGCCGTTCCTCGTCGTCCGATATGGACAACTCCCGAAGGCGTCTAAGGTTATTGTCAAATTCATTTAATTCATTTTCATATTCATCGTACCTTCCTACAAAGGGACTGCCGAAGAACGGGCTGCCGAAGGGTCCTTCATCCCTCCCTTCAACCAAACTCTGATGTGCTCTTCCAATGGATTTGTCTATGCTTATAAGATTCTCATGTGTTCTTCTGATACTTTGATTTATTTCCACTACGTCCTCATTAAATTCTTTTTCAGCTTGTCTTAGTCTTCTTCTCCGGTTTTCTTGCTCTTGGAGCCTCAGTGATCGCCGAACCTTCTCCTCCTGAGTCTCGTGCCCGCTCAGTACTCGGTTCCTATCTTTGTTCGGTTGTATGGGCATTAAAGGTTGTTCAGGCGATCATTGCTGATTACCGGACGTACGTCTTGTTGATGTGTTTTTCGTGACCGCACCAACAGAGAATAAAGTTACCAACAGCGACTCTATCCTCTCTTGAACAAAATCTCCTGCATACTAAGATTGCTAGAAAGATAACGCATTCAACTCCAAGGTTCCTTCATGCAGTGGATAGTCTCAGTTGGCTCGATGTGATTTGCTGGTATTTCAAGGGGACTTACAGAATTGTTCAACAGCGGAGAAAGGAATTTGGATGCTCGAAAGGTTTGTCGATAAAGCTTTGGTTTCCTAAACTAACCGGAAAGTACAGAATTTAAAATGGTTGCAGGGATAGGAAGGTTCTAATCTACTTTGAGTGGGACATGGCGATCAACTCTTGCAAACTTCAACCAGGCTCTGCTTTGCCTCGCTTCGGACAGCCTCCACAAAACTGGTGCAATCTTCAAGGGGAGTAACTAGAGATGTTCAAATTACAATTCGACAATGGAGACACCGTCACAACGACGCATGCCAACATGAAGATCATAATCGAAGTTAAGTCCACAATGTTCCAGTTGACCACGCAAGCCGAACTCACCATCAGCGAGCCCGCTAGTGGTATGGATTTAACGAAGCTTGCTTAAATTAAGCACCACATTCCACTACTAACATCTACTTGCATGAAATGAAATTTATTCTACTTTAAGATTCTACTTGAAGTTGAAGGATGAAGAAACCTCGCTAGCTACTCACAATAAAAGATAAAACCATCATCAATGATAATACTTTATATTGAGAGAGTGTTCACAACAATTTCTTACAAAGTTCTCAAAGGAAAACTTTCCTTCTTCTTCAACTATACTAACAAGCTACGCTAAGCTATCAAGATGTCTACTCTATCTATCTATGATCTACTCTAATCTAATGAGATACAAATGAGGGGGGATGCCCCTTTTATAGTTGGCCCAGTCCAACAGATGGCTCAGATTACAATCAGATGGGCGGCTCAGATCGAGCCACATAAGCCCTAAAAATTGCCAGAATGAGGAGTGGTACAATAAATGAGTAATCAATGTCCACCATTTTCTAGAAGATTCCTGTCTGGAAACATGTTCGCACTATTCTTGTTCTTCTTCTTGACTGCAAACTAGATGAGTCCGATCATCATGGCTTCAACTTCTTCCTTAGTCTTGAGGGCATTTTTGTGCTTGAGGATGATCTTCTTCCTAGCCATCATTCTTCAATTCTTCAATGCCCGAGCCTTCATTATTTCTCCACCCCTGATCCTAAAGGATTTTCTAGTCGTGGACTTGATCATATCTTCCTTGCCACCCGCCTTCTTGAGTTGAGTGCAAATTGGGTCACTGGGAAGGAACTCCAACACTTAGCCATTTCTTCCCCATGGAGGATCTAGAAACACGTAACTTTATCTCCCTCAAGGTTGTAGCTTTGCTTCGACGTATATGGTCCATGACCTCGAGCCATCTTGCTCTAGTCCCAGTGTTCATCCTGCAAAACAAATAAAGAGAAGAGAGCATTAGAACACTTAAAGTATAAACTCACTTCACTTACCTAATCTCCATGTTTTGACCTCCAAGATCTGAGTGATCTTTGGACCTGACAGGGTTCATTATTTTTCTCTAGTTTCACTTCATCTTCAAATTCTTCATGCCTTAGCCAAATTTCCCTTTCCCGAGGGCACATTCCGAAGGATTTGCATCACTACCCGCTTTAGAATATTTTCACATCATCATTCACTCCCCTTAGAGCGCATCTAGAGACTTGAGCTTCCATTTTCATCCTTTAGAGAATTTCACCCATCTTATACTCCTTGGGCGTAGTTTGCTTCTTGGATACCATGAAGTTGTGCCTTAGAAACTGAGCCCTGGGAAAAATTTATCCTCTCTAGACAATTTCAACAATCATCCTTTCCCCCATAAAACATTTCAACACAATTTTTCCCTTAGGGTCCCGTAGCAAAATTTATCACCAAAGAGTTAGGCGTACTTTATTTCATCCTTCTGCCTTAGAAAATTTTATTTCATCAAGAAAATCTTGCCAACTAGCGTCCATCTTAAAATCTCAGGTAAGGTGTGGAGAGTTTCAAAATCATATCCCTGTAGAAAATATCCAAGACCCAGAAAAATTCTCCCTCAAAAAAATGAAACCTTCATGTGTATACATGAGAAGGGGGTCATTTAATTTTTTATAATTTCCATGTTAGAAAAATATATATATTTTTTTTAAATCTATTTTCACTTCTTCTCCCTTGGGCGTACTTCTCCTGTTTTGACACTCGGAAAATTTTCTAACTCATTCTCCATGTTAGGCGCATATCCACTCTTGAGCTTTCAACTACTACGCCTTAGAAAAATTTCCTACTCCTTTGTAAAGTCAAGGCGCATATAGAGGGTCACACCTCAAGTTAGCAACACTTAGAAAATTTTTCACTTCATCCTTCATTCTAGGCGCATTTCAAGGGTTCAACTTCCAATTTCGATGCCTTAGTTGAATTTTTCATCTCCTCCATTGGCTTAGGCACATATAGGGGTCTCTACTTCCAATTTTCAACACTTAGAACATTTTGAAGTCTCCTCTTTCAGTCTAGGCGCATTTGGGGTAGGGAGCTTTAAATTTCCATGCCTCGGAAAAAAAAACCTCAATCATCTCCTTCCTCAAGGGTGCATTTAGACCTTCATACTTTGAGTTTAGATGCCTTAGTAAAATTTCCTCATTCTTCTCCAAGTGAAGGTGCATTTCAGGGTGCCTACTTTGAGTTTTCCATACTTAGATGAATTTCGAACTCCATCTCCAAGGTTGGGTGCATTTCACCCTTTGTACTTCAAATTTTTCATACTTAGAAAATTTTCTTACCTTCTCAACTTCCTTGGGCGCATATGACTAGCTGAGCTCTCAATTTTCCATACTTAGAATATTTTTCAAGTGCCTCTCTTCTTCTTAAGGCGCATTTGAGGGTCCCTACTTCAAGTTTCCACGCCTTAGAGTATTTTCACTCCACCTCCAGGTTTAGGCGCATTTAGGGGTCTCTACTTCAAGTTTCAAAGACTTAGGCATTTTCAAGGCTTCCTCCAAGTCAAGGGCGCATTCAAAGGGTCTGACTTCAAATTCAGAACACTTAGGCAAATTTCCAAGTTCTCCATAGGTCAAGGCGCAAATGGGGGGTAGGAGCTTTGAGTTTACCATACTTAGAAGAAATTTGAAACTCCATCTCCAAGTTAAGGCGCATTTCAAGGTGTGTAATCTGAGTTTCAATGCCTTAAAAAGATTTCAAACTTCCTCTCCAAGGTTGGGCGAATTTCACCGTTCATGCTTCAAGTTTCCACGCCTTCGCCAAATTTCCAATCATCTCTATCTTCAAGGGCGCATTTAACCCTCCAAGCTTTGAGTTTTTCACACTTAGAAATTTTTAACATTCCCTCCTCAAGGTTAGGCGCATTTGGGGGTAGGAGCCTCAAATTTCAAGGACTTAGTAGGATTTTCAATCAGCCTCTCAAACTAAGGTGCATTTGGCATGGCCTACTTCAAATTTTCAACACTTAGAGAATTTCACATGGCTTCCAAGCTCAATAAGGCGGATTTGAGGTGCCAAGCTTCCAATTTATCAGACTTGGATGGATTTTCAAGCTTCTGTCTGATTTGAAGTGGTTTGTTCATATCGCCCTCGGCTTACCCTAACTTTCCATTTTTAGAAAGTTTCACATTTTCTGCATTTGAAGTTGATTTGGAGCTCCGGAAGACTTGATTTTTGTTTCTCCTTGATACTCATGATGTAGTTGTTGTGTTCACACCTGTAGTCTGTGCTGACTTGCTATTTATAGTAATTGCTTGATTTAAGGAATTCTAAAACTCTGTTTGACGTGGAATTTGTTCCATGGGGTCTTCGTGGGTTGACTAACTTATTCACACTGGTGTCTTGCGCTAACCTGCTATTTATAGCTTGTTTGAGAACTTCCTTACTATAAATAGTAAGTGCTCAAATTGCCTTCAAATTTTACCAATGGACAACTTGAAAGATACTGATTACAGTGAGATACATCGTTTTCCAGAGATTTTGGTTTTTGACCATCCATTTTGGGTCTTGAAGCTGGAAACCCTAATATGACTTGCATGTTGCTCTAACGATCTTCGTTTGACCCCATTTCTATTGCATGTTGTTGTGTTCGTGATGTTGAAGTGTTGGGCAGTTGCCGGAGTGGTCTTGCTAAAAATAGTAAGTGCCCGGAAAAGTGACCAATCAGCTATCGGATGAGTTTGCATGTCACACAACCCGAGATATCTAAAAAAACCCAGAAAATTGGACTGCATGCGGGCACCTGCTAAAAATAGTAAGTTGTTGAAAAGTGATCAAGTCTGCATGCATGCTACCTTGCTGCAAAGCTCTTGAAAAACCCACAAAGAATATGCCGACATGCGCTGAAAATTTTTGCATGCAAACCCTGAAAATAGCCTCTGAAGGCGAGACTTGCTAAAAATAGAAAGTCGTCAATTTGATTTGCATGTCATATCATCGCGAAGCTTTTGAAAAACCCAAAAAGACTATGTTGACATGCATCAGAAAATCCAACATGCAAGCCCTAAAAATGGCTCTCGAAGGCAGAACTGCTAAAAATAGTAAGTTTGTTTACGCTCAAAATTTGCAAGTGATGAGCTCTAAGTGTTCTAAGTGCAGTGCAATTGTCAAAATTTGAAAATCTCAAGAAAATAGGCCCCGAATTGGTACTTACTAAAAATAGTAAGTTGTCAGAACTTAGTGAAAATTCAGAGGGAACCTATTTGAAGCATCTTAAAAATAGTGCTAAGCTCATAATTCCATTAGCCAACTCAATTTGACCTCAAGGTAGCCTGAAGATTGAAAACCCTAATTCATCAGAAAGTTCTCCAAACTTAGCCAAAATTCAAACCTAGGTCAAATGGCAAGAACATCATCGAAAAGATACAAGAGACAAAGAGAGACGGACACAAAACCAAAGCCAAAAGACTCGAAAGGAGCAAAAATTAGGGGGTCCCCATTTGCAATGGGGTGATGTGTGAAAAGGTCACAACACGTCTCTGGCTGGTGTCTCTTTCTTCCTCTTCTCATTTAGTTCTTTCTTCATATTGCTGCAGGATTTGTTGCCTTCGGTGTTCCTTATCCTTTGCCTCTCGAAGGTCTTGTAGGATGATGAAATGACGGGCTAGCAATCTGGGCATACGATTAAGGAGGTGGTCTACCTCGTCGTTCACTACTAGTCTATCCCAAATAAAGTCTTCAGGGATCTCCCGCCTGCGGGACTCCCTTCGTATGTGATCCCTTAAGGATATCTTCCATAGACTTATCAGATCGTCCGTCAACAGGTCTTCCCGTTCTTCATTAGCATTGATGGGCTCTTCTGCCGGTTGACCCATTACGCTGCCATGACGAGTGATGCCCTAGTCCGCTCAAGCAACGGCGCCAAATGTTTGCCCTACGGAATGTAATTCAAATGCTACGTACTACTGAGCAAACTAAATCATATGCAAAACATAGAACAAAATAACAGAACAGAAATATATCATGTCCGAGTCATCAAAGGCTTGTTCATTATCAGTAATGTCATCATGTACAATAGTATTATCAATCATGACTATTCTCCATCATCTCTTTCGACTACAACAAATCGAGTACATATAATGTTCAGCAGTAGTTAGACAACCAACCGACACGACGTTTCATAACAACAGCTATCACTAATTGGGACTTGATTACTTAAAAGTACATGACATAGTTTTATTAGCAATTGGCCGACTACGGCCAACTATCACAACAGTAAAGCTATACTACTTACAATGGCCTCCTGAAGCACACCACAAATAAATTGAGACACTGAGCTGAAGAATATTGAAATAAACACCAGAAGGTTATGCTGAAGAGCCAAAGATTACCCCTGTTAGCCTACGGAGACCAGTTGTTAGACTAACCACTATCTTTGACCACCGCCTAGGAAAAGGGGACATTACAATCCGCCCTCCCCAAGATTGCTTATCCCCAAGGAATCCTTATTGGGATACTCTAGCTTGTCACTTGAATGTCGGGATCCCAAATCAATCTATAGGATGCCCAACAATATATCCACTGCATCTGTTGGGTAGAGATAACACCATGCTGAGTACCATTGTAAACAATTAATCCGATCTAGAACAATCTACCAAACATAGAAATCCCTGGATCCCACAACTAGAATGGAAGTCTTCCATACACATTACCCGTTAACTTCCACTACGCTACTCTATCATAATCTTCACCATGCCGAGAGTGGTGAAGCAACACATCGGGATCCAACCAAACTGACGTGCCAAACCTGTCACCACCTGGATCCCAACAAACCAGAACCTCACATCCATCAAACATGAGGAGATGGAAGTAACTCGAAGTGCCAACATCACAACACCCCACTCCAAACTCTGCAAATCTCCCGTGGATGTGATGAGTATCCCTCAAGTGCCAAAAAATGGTGTCACAATTAATGGTCTCTCATTTGGACACTTGGTCAAAAAGCTCTAAATTCCCTCATTAGGCAAACTCCAAGTGCTTGTGTGATAGTTTGATTCCATCTCCCAAGTATGCCCATTAATTGGCACAAATCTCAGAAGTGAAACAGCTACATACTCCCCCAATGAGTCAACAACATGAGAGGATTGCATCCCATTGAGCATGTCATGAATGCTCATAACCCAATAGAAATCTGCCTCACTCATGTTTCCATCCACGTGTAGTCATGACATTAGTGGCTGATCCACTAAGTGTGCATTCAACTACTCCACCCAATTCTATGTCTTGAGCCTTCAATGGACTCACAACTAGAGGTAACTCATGAAACTCAGGCTGTAAATTAGGTACACAAATAGAATTTTCTGAATCATACCTCTTCTCTTCTTCATGCATATCTGCACGTTCTTCTTGCTTCCTCATCTCAAGAGGCTTATCCTTTATATACTCAACTCCTACACATTCTTCCCTTGGAAGAAGTACAGATCTAAGGTGTGACTCCCTCTGTTTCTTTGCTTGATCTAACTGGTTGCAACATTCCTTGACCTCGTGCAAGCGCTGTTTTGCTTGGGCAGCCAATGACTTTTCCTTCCTAGCTTTTTGTAACCACCCATCACACAAAACTTGTGTCTTGTTCACATCTTCCAAAGTCTAACATACAAAATCAGAATGTTTTTGGCGTGAATCCACAACACATAATTCATCTTTAACGCCCAAATCTTGAATACCAACATTAGAAGACTCCACAAAACCATCATCCTCACGTGAAATGGCTGCTATCTCATGATGATGCAAGGAAATATGACTGTTGTTGCAAAAATCAGAATTGTTGTCATACCTTTGTGTCATGTTTTCAACATTTCCAAGTGGCCGATCCATGTTTGCATTCTCTTCCTCTTTGTGATCAACCTGAAGACTCAAGGGTGCAATATGTGATTCCTTTTGATTCAAACTCTCATATGTCGAAACTGAGCTTGTAACATGGTCTCATCTTCTTTAGGACTCCCATATGATGGATTTCTTCTTTCCCCATGATCACTTGTAGGCTGCAAATCACAAACAAGCGACTCTTCTTTCCTTTCTTGTTCTTGTTCCTTTGGCTCTTCTTTTGTGATTGATTTTTCTACTTCAAGTTTCTTCACCTTTTTATCCGTGCATTTGTGGGTAGGCTCCTGAAATCCTTTGCATGAGAAGCATAGATTTTGTCTTCTCATTCGGTTCTTGCTCATTTTAGGTCCTGTAACCTAGTCGTTGAAATTAAATGTAGAACCGTCATCATTATCTGATTCGAAGGTTCCATCATACCTACTCACACTGTGCCCATCAAAAGGCACTGAACCATGAGGTGTATCATACTGAAAACTCATCTTGTTGTCTGTTGCAACATCTTTCCCATGACTGAATTTTGCACCTTTAAAAGAAGTTTTTTCCTTAAACATCCTCCTAATATACTTTATCAAACCAATCTTTCCAAGACTCAAGGTAACAACACATTTCAGATATCTATTAAAAGAGTATTGTGTTTTAAAATCATCTAGCATGCTCTAGTAGTCCTCCCACAATTGATTGGCTTCCCGTTCATAACCTTCCCTGTATTGTTTTTTTTCCCCTCTGCTGGTAAAATTATTAGCATTAGTGTTTTCTTTACTTCCAATTCACGAACAAAGGGTCTATTTTTTCCGGATGTCATCTAAAGTCCTGCAAGACCTCCATCAATTATGCCATGAGTTCTCGCGTAGACTTCATTTTTACCAAACCACCAATCAACTGCAACTGATATCTGATACCCAACAGGATGGCAAGAAAATCGCTCTGATACCACTGTAATATCCCCCCTCCAAATGGATATTTGCTAACTGAAACTGCCTTGTCTGATATTTTCAATTTGTTTGATGAGGGCAATAAATGTTTATGCAAAATATATTTAGTTTGATAGATGCATCCTTTTATCAAACCCAAAGCACAATAACATAAATATATTGACTGACCCTCCAAGTACAAAGCATAGACAAATCTGGTAACCAGCTCTATGATATTCTTCACTCGAATATGACTGATTATTACAAAGCATCTGCTCAGAAATTATTAACAGCCTTATAAATGCCCAGATCAATTCAAACTAAGAAGCATATTTATCATCTAACACCACTGACTTATACTGAACATTATTATAGGGCAGTTTTAAAGAGTTAAAATTCATAAATTTACAACAGTGGTGCATACATTACAATTTGTGTCCACTCTGAGTAACAACAGTAAGTAGCTATGCAAGGATAACTGTTTGACAGCAATATGCAAAATACAAATATCAGATTAAGACTCAGAAACTAAATACCTAGCCAACAAAGCTCCAACTGTGACACTCCCAGGTATTGAGGGTCGCCTAGCAAGAAAGCTATGCCCAGAATGGAAATTGGTGGCAAGTATGAGACTCCCAGCTAAGCCAGCAGTCACGTCCAGGTCTGCTTTTATACTCAGAACTATCCAAATGCCAACAGCAGCAGATATAATGCCTTTGCTTTCGGTCTACAGCTCTAATAGAGGTTGATATTGGCCCATATAGAACCAACTTCTTCCTTAAGCTCCCAGGACCTGATATTAGGGTTTCACGCCTATTTATATGTGCTCATGTCTTCCATATAGCCATCACAGGAGTAACAGCAAATTCTCTACCGAGTTCACACGTCCCAGCTTGCACAGAAAAGAGTTTGGCACTGGAAATGGTTGACTACAAGTCCCTCCAATGAAGTCACCCAGTTCTGGTAATGGAAGCAATAACCTCCTCTGAAACCCACAGCCTGAGTATGAAATGCCAATCAGAAACCTCTGTTCAGGCAGATATATGGTGATCCAATGTGATATGTAATTCCCTTCAAATTGATTATCAATCTCAACCTTGATAACTCTGAATAAACACCGAATAATGATCAATATAGTTGCAGTAATCTGATAAATCTTTCAAACCCTTATTTTGAAGCTTTCCCTGTAATTTCTTTGAAGCACAAGCACAATCCCTACAATGGAATTGTCTGCAAGTTGTTCTTCCTAAGGGGCTATGTCCTCAAAAAGCTTGAGATTTTCAAACTCTCCAATCTTCAACAAAACCCTTAGCCAAATTCTTCTTCTTCAACAATGAATGAATAATGAATGTGCAAAATGAGCTTGTTGTACCCAAACCAAATTTTTTGCTTCACTAAGGCATTTTGCTAAAAATAGTCTAAACCTAGTCAAAGTGATGTCAGAAGATGATTTTTGGGATTTTTGAATATGGAGGTTATGTCTGTTTCATATCAGTCAGATACTGAAGAGTTTTGAGAAAAGTGAAAATTTGACAGAAAATCATCAAATTTTTCCGACTCTGGAGAGGGGAGCACCTTTTCAAAAAGGCGCCCTATCTTTTAGGGGCCCAGATCTTGGTTTTAGGGTTTTTCACCTCCAACAAACATTTGTCTGACATCACGTCAGCTTTGCAACGAGCTATCAAGCCTGTCAAACGGACCTATTTTGCTCACGTTATGGGAGATACAACGGAAAACGAGAAGAACGAGAAAATGACCAACACTGCAAGCAAAAGTGAGCAATCTATGCCAGGGGCGCCCATCTTTTTGAGGCCCTAAATGGAGGTTTCAGATCAAATGACCCCTTTGACATTTTTTTTACGCTCAGTCAAGCTCCGTGTTGCACCTTTCAGCACATCAATCTGAATTGTTGAGAAGCCGCGGTGAGCAGACAAACGCAGGGTTGAATCTTGAGCTCGAGGTCGTGAATAAAGTAAAAGAGCATTTTTTCAGAAAGGCGCTTGGATTTTTGAGGCCTTTAATGCTTTCCATTTGATGATCTCAAATACTCAATTTGTTCGTGTTATGTCCAGCTCTCTGTTGCCTGTCTCCGTCAAATCATAAGATGACCTATCAGCCTGCAGTCAGGGGTTTAATGATATTCTGGCTAGTTTCACAAATGGTTAAGTCTGGAGGCAAAAGCGACCCTGGAGGCCAAGGGCGCCCTCCTTTTTCACCCCTCAGATGATGTTTTCTTGGGAAATGTTCCTTTGCAATTGTTTTGCGGAATGGTTTCAGCTTCGTGTTGCACTAGTTTGTCAGTTTTGAAAGTTTGCTGAATGCGAAATACAAGGCAATCTGGTTTACCTTCGTAAGATGAAAACGATGAAAAAATGGCTCTGAAAGAAAAAGCACCATTTTTGCTAGGGGTGCTTGGATTTTTGAGCCTTCAGATCTCATTTTCGTGGTTTCAGACCCAAGGGATGATCTCATTAGTTTCAACTATGTTATCCATTGCAATCGTCAGCTAGTCAATCAGGTTTGTCAGTCATCCAAAATCAGTGTGCGAATAGAGGCTCCGACAGAGGTCAAAATCCAAATTTTCATCAAAATTGGCTAAGTTTGTAAAACGCCTAGAATGGTCAAAGTTGATTTTTCGAAAGAAGTTGACTGGTGCGCCCTAACTGGAGTTCAGTCTTTAGTTCAACTGAACGATTTCTGGGTTGTATGCTGAGAACATTGTAGTTCAATTTGAGTTGCTATTTTTAGACTTCAGTTCATTTTCAATTGCATGCATTTGCATGCAAAGCTAATTGGAGTGCATGCACTAGTCTTAACTGATTTGCATGGGTAGTTCAACTAAAGTTAAAGGTGGCGCTCAACTAAAGCATCATTTTCATGCATTTTAAGCTTCAATTCAAAGCCAATCACAGGCTAGGCGTCCATTTTGAAGGCCCAGTTAAAAGTTTTCCCTAAATTAAGGTTCAGTTAACAGCTAATTTGAGAGGTGCACTTTGAGATTGAGAAGATGGATGAGTTTTGAATGAATTTTAATTTATTTAAAGGACAAAAGTCATCCTTATTTCTTCATCCCAAGCAAGTCGTGCTTTCTCAAGAGCATCATTAATGGCGATTTCTTCATGCATTTGAGGATTCAAGGTGCTACAGGTGTCAGATTTCAATATTTTTCATAACATCGGATTCAAATTGCTGAGGAGAAGGCGTTTCCAGAACTTGTTTTCATTTGCATGCAGGTTACAACAAAATCCAAGATTGAGGAAGGCGAATTCTACAGAGGAAGAACAAATAAAACCTTCTATCTTCTTTCTTATTTCTTCTATTTCTCATCTTAGGTACTTTCTACGCATGTCAGAGAAAATTAGCAAATATTCAGCATTCAGACATCAGAGCTTGCACATTCAGAATTCAACTTCAGATTTCTTGCTTCTATGCTTTTTCAAGCTTAGCTTTTTGCTTTTTCTCAACTGAAAAGTCACTACATGGAGCCTTGAAGTTCATTTTTTCCAAAATTGCCTTATCTAGGTTTTTTCAAATTTTCGTTCTGCACAAAAGCCATGTGCCAGTTTTTCTTAGAAAAACTTTGCTCTGAAAAGCTCTAAAACCCCTGCTTTTCTCGACTGAAAAGCCATTGCATGCCTTCCTAAAATTCAGTTTTTCGATTTTCTGACAATCTGGGTTTGCTTAGAATTCAGTTTTGCATAAAACCCACGTTCCAGAAATTTTCCAAAAATACTTCCTACAGCTTGCTATTTTTAGCCTCGTCTAAAGCTTTTTCAACTTTTCCCAGCATTTTCCTAAAGTTGTCCGAACATACCCAACTTCACAGTCAAAAATCTAGTTTTTCAAAATGCAATACTGTTCCATCAATTACAAGATCAAATCGGTCTTGATGCATAATTATTTGAAAACCACAGATTCAGACTTGGATAATGTCTTCCCGGTGATCAATTTGAGCTCTTTGGAAGGCGTTAGCAGCACAACATTGAGAAATCTTGAGCGTTCTGGCTTGCTCTCAACGGCATCAATTCCAATCAGCGTATTCGATCTTGAATTCGTTCTTGCATGTATCAAACATTATGATTCATCAGCAAGACATATCAGATTAGCAGATGGGAGGATAATATGCAGCCTCAAGCTAAAGGACATGGAAAAGTCTCTCGCTATTCCACCTCGCTCAGACAATTTCACCGTGGTTATTCAGGCATGCGAGAAGATATGGTATGAGGTTGAGAACAGATCACAGAGGAAAGTCTCTCAGAAGTGGCTTAAGATTCAGAAGACCAACATGCCAAAGAAGGTTGGTCACGGCAAGTTCAAGGATGAGGTTGTCATTTTGATAACATTACTCAATTGGGTTACCGGTCAAGAACACTCAAATGTCTTCCATCCCTAGATGTTTTACATCATTTCATAGATCCTGGAAGGTTCAAAACACTTTGACTAGGCCATGTTGATCAGCGAATGCATTCACCAACAAATAGTTGATTTCCTCAAGATACACGAGTTTCACATGATTTCCTTCTTGGTCTACTTGATTGTTGCCCAAGGCAATTGCAAACACTTGAAGACTACCGGTACTCTTGGAGTTCAACGTGTATACGAATATTTTACTCAATTGGAGTTCTCAAAGGCTAAATAAGATTTCAAAGCTGTGAATGATCATTTTCTTATGAGGACAGTCAGAGATCTTGACAATGAGCTACACAACCGGATTTCATCAGTGGCCAGATCAGCAATGGAGACTTGGGCTGATTGGTTCATCCAATTCCCAACATTCACATACATCCGAGTGTATGGCTACACTGAAGAGCCTCTGATGCTATCGAGGTACTCGTTAGACAAAGTCGTTTTCATGGAGTTTTTCACACAGGTTCAGCATGTTCACTCATTTCTTCGCCTTCGTCATAAGACAAAAGTGCCTTTCCCATTCATGTGGGGTATCTACTCATGTAGGTTTGTTGCAGATTGCAAGTACATAACATGCAAACTTGAGACATTCAATTTCAAATACTACATCAAGAGGCGTTCATATGATCCTTTGGGTCATTATGCAGCCAAGTTGGAGCAAGGGATTGCACATAAGCCAACACTTGAAGACTTTTGGCCAAATTGCGAGGATGAGTATGAGGTTTGCCGACGGAATCATTGCAGACTCACTATGACTCAACTCACTGATTACCTATTAGAGGATGTTGAGGGTCTATCAGATGCGATGGTGAAGTTCTCCTCAGCTCATATGTTAAAGATCAAGTTGGTTGCCAGCCACTTCGTTCACCCGATTGGTATGGAAAAGAGGTCACTTCCATTGAAGACTTGTCTAAATCAGTTATCAAAACCAGTAAACACTTCCTAGAGAGTAAGAGAAGGCGCAAGGCAGTGCCAGTTGCAGTTCCAGTTATAGAGCCGCTAGTAGGTTTCTCATCATTACCTTCTACTTCGAGGTCTAGGCTATGAGTTAAGGTCATTCTGAAGCCTCCTGAAGGAGTCAAAGTTAGTGGGAACACAAAGGGAAAGAATACCAGCAAGCGGAAACAAAAATAGGTTGAGAAGGTTCCAGAGATGCCTGTTGAGACAGTCATACAGGCCGAGCCACATCAGTCGCCTCCCAGTTCACCACTGTCACCACCGTCTCCTCCTATAGAGATAGATTCAGATCCAGAAACGCTAGTTCGAGAGTCTTCAGAGACCAATGATTCACCATGAGTCATTGCACCACCACAGCTTGTTGCACCTCCTGCAATCTCTCCTCGAACGAAGAATATTGTTCCATCTTGTTGGCTCAACCAGTCTTTGGAGAGAGAGGGGCGTGAGCCATCTTATCAGTTGGACTTATTTGAGTTTGATGATCCTCCTCAGAGAAGAGAAAACAAGAAAGTCAAGAAGCATGTACATATAGAGAAAACTCCTGAGTCAGAGATTGTCGTGGAGGTTGCAGTGCCACCAGAAGGAAAGAGCTTAAAAGAGGTTAACATTGGTGATTTCACCATTGTCAAAGAAAATCTCGGCAAAACCTCGCGACAAACTGAAGTGAGCCTTCTCAAGATTGTCACCAATAATCTTGAAGAGTGCGTCATGAAGGACGGAGAGGATAAAGCGCTCCTAAAGGCTGAAATCCGCCAACTCCGACAATATATCTCTGAGCACCCTCATGGGGAATCAAGCAGAGCACCTACACTTTCACCTACAGAACAACAAAAGATAGATCAGCTGGTTAGTCATGGAAAACTTTCGGACAGCTAGATTGAGAACTTTATTGTTGCAGGTCGACAGCTTCTCGCAAATCTATATCGGGTGAGAAGTAGTGCTTATAGGCTATGTGAAGGGATCTAACATATAGAGATGGCAATAGCAGAAGTCATAGCCAAAGACAAAGTCTTGATATCTCAGCTTTCAGTTGCTCATGAAGCCTTGGAGATAGAAGAGAGAAGAAAGAGAAAAAGTTTTCACTTGGAAGGAACAACATGTGAAAGAATCTCTTCCAAGATGAATGCACGCAAAGAAGATGTCACGAAAGCTCTTACACTCATCAGTGAGTTCATCGCTTAGATCCCATGCCATTATCATCAGGAGAATGGTTCACACAATGATCTACAGGCAGTTTAGGTTGAGTTTGAGCAGCTAATTCGTGGTTATCTACAAGACAATCCTAATGCGTTTAAACTTGACCACATCTCAGGGATGATTGTCAGTTTCAATAAAGCAACTGAAGTTAGAAATTTCCAGAAAGCAGTTAAGGATGGTGACGTTGAGTGCTAGAAGCAGGTCATCATCGTGGAGAGTGTTAAAGTGCCAGAAGACAGTGCCATCAATCAGTTCCTAGACGACTTGATGGATAGTGATGATCTAGAGTGATCAGTCAATAGTGACCTGCCGTTGTTTACGAGGATAGAACCAGAAGCATCTCACAAAACTTGAGTTCTACCTTCAGTTCTGATGTTGAGTTCTCACACGCCTATATTCTCCTCATAAATATCGCAGGACTTGGAGTTAGTTTTTAGGGTTTTCGTTAACTGAAGTAGTTTCAAGTTAACTTGCTTTAAATAAGGACATGCATGCTTGCACATCGTCCAATTAGCATAGTTTGTGTCAATTAACTGATGGTAGTTTTCCAGTAAAATGTATAGTTTGCCTTATTAGGATTTAGCAATAATCTTGCATGATTTGCGAGACTGTAGTTGACTCAAGGTGATTTTAGGTTCCCTACACCCTGATTGTCTATAAATAAGAGACTTTGCTCATTTGTACATAACTCTTGCACGTGATAATAATATATGTTGTGCCCACCTTGCCAATAATATTGTTCTATATTTGTTCATTGAGTTTATATTGTGATGATGAATTGTTGTGCCCACCTTTCCTTCATGTCATGATTATGGTGTATGCTCTCCTTAGTTAGATATGGTTGCTATTATGGTTTATTGTATACATGAATGCGTCAATTCAATCTTTCATTGCAGTTAGCTATCTTTATGTTATGTGTTCAACAAGCCTATTTAGAAGAGCGAATAGTTGTGCCCACCTTGCCTTCACGTTGCAAATCTGTACCCAAAGCTTGTCGTTTATTGTTTTGTGTTAATAAACCGATTCAGAACAACAAATAGTTGTGCCCACCTTGTGTAATGTCCCCATTTTTTTCGTGAGCATCAGAGTTCCAAGGATTAGCCTATCAATTGACCCTCGTAGGCTAGTTTGGTGGATTAAAGGGTTTGGTTTGGGCGTTATGGAGCTCTCCAGGTGGTAGTTATCAGTGTTTATCCCTCCAGATCCTTCTTATGTTCCGAGGAAGTGATATTCAAAGGTCTCTGGTTCAGTTTCGAGGGACTTACTATTTATAGTAAGTCAGTGGATGTCAGAGAGGGACCCTTACTATTTTTAGTAAGGTAATTGGATGCACAGGGGATACAATAGTTAACTCCCAGGTTCAGACGGAACTGAAAAATAATGATTATTTGTGGAGTTGTGCTATTTAATTATTAATAAAGTGATTACTTTATTAATAATTAATTATAAGGTGCAATTATAAAGTTTTAAAATTCACTTTATTAAAGTGAAAGAGAAATATTAAATATCATTTTAAATGATTTAAAAGAGACTTCTAGAAGGGATCAACTAAATTGGAGAATTATATATATGCCATCGAAAAGTAAATGAAGGCATCATTGGATCATTTTATATTTTGGATTTGTACTTTTTGGAGAGCTTGGCTCTTGAGGATGAAAACCTAGGGTTTTCAGCATTCTTGATGATTGAGAATGAAAACTCTCATTGATCGGCATAACTGAAATTGTGAAAGATCAGTTGAAGGGTTGCCTGTAGATTGGCTTCATCCAGAAGTCAACATTGCGCTTCAACAAATTTGTAGGAGAGATCTGGAATAAGAGTTTCAACATCTTTTCAAGTTCAGAAATTTGTTTTCAGGTATCTTTCTTTGTAAAGCTTTCAGAATTAATGCAATATCAATAAAGCTTTAATTTCCAGCATTTATCTTTGTTTCCAGTTGTAAATCTTTGCATGTTATGCTTCAGAAATTTTTATTTTCTTGCATGCATCTTTCTTCCCTAGTGATAATTGAGAAATATTAAAAAAATATATAAACCCTAGTCACCCAGTATCAGGTTTCAGAGGTTAGAGATGGACAGGTCTCTTACAGTGGTATCAAAGCTTGAATCCTGCCATCCTATGTTGGTTCTCCAAAAGAAAATTTCAGATTATTTAGGGTTTGAAGGAATTTCCAGGGGTTTATGGTTTTGCAGAGAATTAAATTCAGAAAAGTAAAATAAAATAAAAATAAATCTGGGGATTGCTGTGTCAAAGGGTTGAGATTTGATCCTTTTGAAAAATTCTGGAGATAAGTAGCAGCTACAGGATAAAGGATTTTTGCACAAAGAGACAAAGGAAGCTTGACGCTATATCAGTTATCGCTTTAATGTAATGATCGCTTCACACATAGAAGCCATCATCAATTAAAGCATTGAAGGAGGAATAACATTCCTAAAGACAGCAAAAAAGTGGAGGTGGAACGAATTTATTCAAGCTTCAGACAAGTCAAAGAAAGATCCACCAGGTGCCAGATAGAAATCGAGCTAAAGACAAGCCACCAAAAGAAGCCATGTCTAAGCGTTTTTCTTTTAGCCGCCAGATAGAATGATTGTTGAAGCCATTAGTTTGAAGGAGAATGATCGGGTTTATGGACAGTTGGTGCATGTTTATTTTCTAAGCTATCTCAAGAAGTCTACATCAAGTGTTAGCGTCTTGAGAATATTCTAAGGGAGTTGTCAAGGCAAACATATTAGCCACTCCCGTACTCTTTTCTAGCCGCCATCCTTTCAGATACAAACAAATAAATATTGTCTCCAGTTAAGGCGATAAACAAACTTCTAATAAGACAAACCTAGAAATTATTCATTCACCGATAAAGGTTTTGTTGCTTCATATGAAGGCTGTTGAATTTTATAAACTGCAATATATTTGTGGGGAATTGATACCTTTGGTGAATTATCTAAGGAATTTCATGCCGTCTATTTTATCCAAGAAAATATATAGTCGGGTTTATTATTGGGAGAGTCGATAGAAAATGTTGTGGTGTCGGGAGCTGCTAAGTTCTCTTCAGGCATATTGATGGTGAATAAAATTTAAGTGATTTAAGTTGCCGTAACAATTCTGGAGATGCAAAATATTATAATCTTACAGAAGTCTATGCTGGGAGTTATTATCTGAAGAAATTGGGAGAAGACAACACACGTCAAAAGGAAATAAGGCAAAAGTTGTCAGTGCAAGATGAAGACAAAGATTAAAGGATAGACAGATATATAAGGGGGTCGATAATATATTGCTAGATATTATATTTATCAGAAATTGTCAGAATCGAACAAGACAATGAAGATCTGACGTAAAGGAGAAGGCGGCGTACATATTCAGCTTATCACAAATATATTTAAGTTGGGTTGATATCAAGCTTCACCTGTCGGGTCCTCTCTGTCTGCCTACTTCATCATGGGAAAGTATAATGATTGCTTAGGGAATATCGAATGAGGCAATTACTGGTGGCGTATTGAGTTAAAAGTCTGGGCGCTTCAAAATAAATAAGAACCGGAGACATCAAATTCATTCCTGAAGGTGACGATTAGATAGAAGGAGTTTACAACATTTGAGTTGATGAGAGATCAACTCAGGAAAAGACAAAATATATGAAGAAGTTGGGTGCATCGTTCTTAGCATCTAGTAGAGAATGATTGTCAAGTCTTTTCATCAATAAGTTTGTATCTAGTTCAGTCCTAGAGCAATTGGTATTGAATTGCTGTTATACAACAGTGATATTCTCGTATATATATATATATATACCTCAAGTCATGCTGCAATTAAGGAAGTTTTGAGTTGTAAAAAGGGGGTTCACTAGTACTGTCAATCAGTCATGGTCATCTTGTCTAAATTTGTCTGAGAATGATTATGGCCTCAGGGGAGGCGTTGGATGCTGAAAGAAGTTGACTGGGTTCTGCATTAATTTTGTTTCTTCTTCAAGGTGTCATCAACATTGTATTCCAGTTATAATTGCGAAAGAAAGAAGTGGGAAAAATTATGATAAACAACTGCTGTAGCAGGTTAGAAGTATGATCAGAAATATATATCTGTCAAACTGAGGACTAGTTCTGTTGATATAAATTCATTGCCAGAAAAATATGTAGTGCCATGTAGCTGAAGTCATGTTGCCATACATTTGAAACTCCTGCTATTCTCTCTGAAACATCTCAGACCAGCACTCTTTTATCTTCAGTTTATGTATTTATTCTGATTTTCTCAGAATATATGATAGTTCCAGTCCAGTTTTAAAAATGAGTTCGAGCAATGGCGCGATAATGGAATCAGGTGATGGAAAATGGTTGGCCAGAATGGTTTATAAACAGGGTAAAAAACTTGGCAAACCATCACAATCCAAATATGACACATTGTGCATTCTAAGTAGGCTCGAAGAAATTTTAAGTTATGTAGAACAATCACCTTCAACCGTGCTTCGGATAGCGTTGGTTCCTGCAGTGAAAGCTTTGGGTGAGCATGGGTACTTGAGACACACCAACAGTGAAGTTAGGCTCATGGTTGCCCTATGCATCAGTCAATTTTTGAGGATCACAACTCCTCAAATTACTTATGGCGTGAACATCATGGGTGAGGTGTTTCAGCTGATTATTGACAATATGGTTGGGATTGATGACATTGGTAGTCCTACCTTTAGAAGAAAGGTTAAGTTATTGGAGTTGATGGCACAGGTGAAATCATGCATTGCCATGCTTGATTATGATCAGCATGATCTTGTGTTGCAGTTATTTAGACTCTTTGTGGAATCCATTAGTTCGGAGCATGACAAGTGTATACAAGACTACATGAAAGATATCATGACTTACATTGTTGATAATATTGATAATATATCTCAGCCCATTATGACACTTCTCCTAGCAGTTTGCAAGCAAGAGAAATTGACATCTCCAGCTGTGTATGTGTTAGTATGCAGTGTCTTTGATCAGTGTAAAGACAAGTTGGAACCTTGTTTGGTTGAGAAGGAGCCTATGCAGGATAAGAAGGTGAAATTTGAGGAGAAAGTGGACATTTTTAGCGCTCAAGAAGTTGTTATCAGTCATGATAACAAGTCTGATTTTCATGACAGCAGCCTACCACTTGAGCGTAATGATGATGTCATGGCAAGTTCAGAAAGTGTTGTGGGAGTGGCCTTGAGTATTGACACTCAAAATACCAGTGCCATGAATGAAGATTCCATGGAAATATTGACCCATAACAGTTCTGATTTACATGACAGCACTAGTAAAACTTTGCATCAGCTTGGGACAACATTAAGTACAAGTATACAGGATGCTACTATTGAGTTGTCACAAGAAGGTACTCAAGATTTGGGTACTAATGATGCATTACATGTTATGGATTTATGTCATGGTGAGTCTGATTTTCCAGATCAGACCTTAAAAAACAAGCTAGAAGGTTCATTTGTTGGCATAGAATCCCAGGATCGTGAGTTGGATGGTGATATAGTTACATTGGAAGCGGAAGTGTGTGAAGATACTGTCATAACAGCAGCTTCTACCTTATCAGTTGAGCCATCCTTTGAGGTACATAACAGCAACACCTTAGATGTAGAGGTGTGCATGGATGAAAGCACACATGATGTTGCTTATCATGAGGCGAGTGACATTGTTACAGCTTCATATCATAGTGCAAACCTTGATTCAGAGAGCTTGCATGGGAGTTATGATTTTTAGAGATCTCATCATTTGGTTGGGCAACTTAAGGTCAATGATAACATGATTGCTTTAGCTTTAGAGCATTTTGATGTTGCTCGACAGATGTTAGCTACGTATGGATGGGGTACTCCTATGTCAAATGAGCACGATGATAGTGGCATTTCCCTTGCAGAGTTCCATGAACTACAAGAAGCCATTAGGATAATGAAACAAAACTATTTGCAGTTACTAGCTGAGAGGGATTATCTCCTCAAGTGGGATTGCACTTGCTACAATGCACTGAAGGGGAAGGAAGAGGAGGTTGACGAGCTCACTCATGAGCTTGAGGTGACTATGGACTCGTTGCAGAGTGCTCAGTTGGCCCTTCAGGAGTCACAGTCACGGTTGGAGGAACTTACCGTGGAGTTGAGTTTGGCACAGTCTCCACCAACTGCAGATATAGTACAATTACATATAGTGGCAGTCGGTGAGGATCATATATCCACGGGTTGTAGAGAGGATGTGGTAACATCCATGCCGGATACAGGGGCAGTTGACTCAGTTGGGATGAGTACTTGGATTGAGAGCAACAGAGGACCACATGTTACATCAAGTTCTCCTGTGGTCAGTACTATGACAGATGATGTAGGTTCGATAGTTGATAGCTCTTGTGTGGTTGCGGTGGATTCTCCAAAGAGTTGTGTTAGGACACGACATAACTCCATCTTCACAAGGAACTCGCAGAGTGTCATCTGGTTGGGAATATGGCTCTCATGTTGATTTGTTCCCATCTCCTGGAAGCAAATCTGATACATCATCCCATGCAGCTGATTTTGGACACCAGCTTCTTGAGTTTCAAAGTCAGAGTGATCAGCTACTTGATTCAAGTGTTGTTAGTGATGAGCCATCGACAGAGGTTGGAGCATTTTACCGCGATTGCATAGTGAGGAGTGCTCATCACTTTTCTTTTGATCCACACGCTGTAGTGCCCCTCCATTCGTGTCGTCATGTGATGTTTTCTACCTTGTTATGAATTAAGAGTGGTTAGGTATTGATTTATTTTGTGTTTGAGGTAATACGATATTTTAAATAAAATTTGTTAATAAAATATTATTAACGGTTAAATTGAAATAAATTAGTATTTATCTAAAAGGATAAAATAATTTAAAAAAAAGGAGAGTTATAGCATGTTGAATTCAAGTGAGAGTCTTCTCCTTAAATTTTGTTGCGGTTGCCTTGCATGGGGGAAAGAATTTAATTTTAAACTGATTATAATTGGTTGCATGAGCCACCACTAAAACAAACCACTCTTTCTAATTAATACGCCATGCAAACTACATTCCTTCTGGAAAACTGCCTCTTGTCTAGAGAATGTCGCTTTTTGTGCATGATTTTAGGCATGTAACAACGGATAGCAATAGCATCGTGGATCCTTTAGGAAGCCCAACGAGGCGAAGTGAAGAAAGGAATCATGGTTAAGGTTTATCCACAAGTGACCGAGGAATACAAGAAGGCCTTTGTCAAATGCAAGAGGGAGCTGCGAGGTTTCATTGCCGAGAAAAAAACTGTGCTCCTCTTATGGTTCGGATCGCATGGCACTCTGCTGGGACTTACGATGTGAAGACTAAGACTGGAGGGCCTTTTGGAACTATGAGATATTCTGCCGAGTTGGCTCATGGGGCTAACGTTGGCCTGGATATTGCCATTAAGTTGCTTGAGCCTATTAAGGCGCAGTTCCCCATTATCACTTATGCTGATTTCTACCAGTTGGCTGGAGTTGTGGTTGTTGAGGTCACTGGTGGATCTGATATTCCATTTCACCCTGGCAGAGAAGACAAGCCTGAGCCACCAGAAGAGGGACGGTTGCCCGATGCCACAAAAGGACCTGATCATTTGAGAGATGTCTTTTCTGCTCACATGGGATCGAGTGACCAGGACATCGTAGCTTTGTCTGGTGCCCATATTTTGGGAAGATGCCACATGGAGAGATCTGTATTTGAAGGTCCATGGACTCCCAACCCGCTCATCTTTGACAACTCCTAATTCACGCATACAGAGGATAGTAGCGCATTTAGAAGAGATGGCATTCCTCCTCTTTGGCCGTCCAAATCTACAAGGCAAGAACAAAATCTGGTGCATAGGGCAAAGAAAAAGAACCCACGACCCCTTTAAAATGCGTTTTGAGCAGAGATTGAAAGGGAGAAGGCAAAGGGACGTGTTGGAATGAGGTTGAGCAGAGTTTAGGAAGCACTGCAGGGCCATCAAGTGCTGGACATGACAGATTGGCGACGTTTTAACAGATCCCTCATAGCTATCTTCTAGGAGAGGCTGAAGGCACGAATTGCAAATTCAGTCAGGTACGCCACATTCGGTGCAGGATCTTGAGGTAAGTTACTTACTATTACATCTGCCTGAAAGTTTCTAAAGTCTTTTTAATAGATCTTTTCTGCGCGTCCCCTGCACTCATTGCACTCCATGAGATCACAGTTCTTTGAGGAATTTGTCCCTCCGACTGTCTATTTTAACAACCTGCTATAATTTCATGATTTGGTTTTCTCAAAATAAATCAGTTCCTTCGATCACACCCACATTCAGAACTACCGTGAACTCGTGCCTCTGACAGTTTTGCATAACAGTCTAATGCAGTTGGATGATTCAATTCATTTTTATTTGGAAGTAATTCATCATTTGATCTCACCCGCATCAAGACCTGCCATCATATTTGTCCCTCTGGCGGTTAAGCATAAAACCCTGCTGTCATTTTGAAAAATAATTCAGTATTTTCAATGGTACCCATAGCAATAACTACCATTAGATTTTCCGCTAGGACATTTTAGTATAATAGCCAGTTGTAATTTGACGATTTAGCTTTTTATAAAATTAATTCACTATTTTCAATGATACCCACATCAAGAACTGCCATTATATTTGTCCCTTGACAGTTTAGCAATGCAGCCTACGGTAATTATCAGCTAGTCATTTCAATTAAGTACATACTAGAATTATGATATTTCCTTTTATTCATGAGACCTTTGCTGATGTTCCAACCAACATACTAGCTATTGTTCCTCATACCCATGGGGATTCTATACCTGTATGATTTTTTAGCTATTGTTGTTACCGAATTCCTCCTGCTGGTTATGGGGAACTAGGTACCAAAGGAATGAGTTAAATTCAATTGATTCATGAGTTGTTTAGAGTCTTCCAACTGCATTTGTTTGATTTTAGTGTGTTCCTAGACTATATGGTGTAGGATGATCAATGAGGCCATTTTAAAAAAAAAACTTTCAAGTCCATACTTTTGCTAGTCTACAATTCTAATGGGTGAAATAATACTATAGAACTTGTGTTCTTGATGCACATTTTGTTGTTAGCTTTTAGATAATCTCAAACTCACTCCTCAGATTCTAACATTATGTTGAGTAAAAAACCTGAGGTATAAAGGAGAGACGAACTTGTAATTAGATTAAATGAAGTATTAGCACATAGAATAAATGATTTAATCCTTCATTGTCTATTGGAGAGATGACTTAGATGTGTGAATTTTAGAGTTGTTAGCTAGAGAATGTTAATAGTACCTTGTAATTGAAGGTGATTGTTTTAATGTTGTTTTGGATAAACTTTTAAGATTTATCTCCTTGTTGTAAAGGATGACTTTGTTGGCTTTATCCCGATGTGTGCTCTCTTGAGTTACTTGAAACTTGTTCATTGAAATCGTGTGGTGTATGAGTAATGTGTTTTGTGAGTGTTTTTGGTGTCTTGATAATGAGGGCTATGTAATGTAATAATGTTTATAGAAGTTTTGAAATGTGATTCCCTTGATGTCTTAGTGAACTCTAGTTGGTTTCAATGGTGCCTTGTTGATTGGTCTTTGTCTCAGGATAAATTTGTTAATATTGGGATTCTATGTTGGTTGGTTAATTTTGATGGTTTTGTTCAGATGTGACTTCCTCTTGAGTTAATCTCGATTTTGAGGGTATTTTATCCTTTTAATTTGTGTTGGAATTTATTTGGAATCTCGTATTGTGTTGGCTTACCCTCATTTGTGAGTTTTTGGATAGTTGCTCTTTTGGGTTCCTGAAGAAGGGAGAATGTGTTTTCATAATTGGTTCCCATGTTGACTCTTGTGGACTATGGTCTTTATGTTTGGACTTACTTGGTGGGTATTAGCCTTGCACGTGGATGTTGTGTTACTATGGATTCCTTGTATGGGATGGTACATACCTCATTTGTTGTTTTACTGAGTCGGTTTTATTATTTTGTGCTAGTGGCTTACCCATTGAGATAGTAGAATTTTAGTTGTGAGTAGGGAGAGTGGCTTTCAATGGGGGCCGAGACCCGGAAGTGGTCTCAGGGTAACTCATTGGAAGTTTGTTAATCAAGTGAAAATGATAATATTTATTTAGGGGTTTTGGATAGAATCACACATTAACAAGATATAAGTGAATGCCTCACTCATTACTTAAGTGCTTGTATGGGCTTGAAATGAGTTGAGAAGGCCTGGAATGGCGAAATCATTGTCTTGTCCTTATGAAAGATAATCGATGCCGCATTGGATTGCATGTGGGGTCGGGTTTCGTAAGAGGTCACCAGGGTAACCCAAGTTGGGGGCCGGGGCCTAGGAAGATTCGCCAGGGTAACCCATGCATCATTGCGATGACACTCTTCCCTAAACAACTATGTTTGTTTTTGTTTCCCTCTATGTTATTCTTGGGCCTCTGGAAGCACTTGTTGGCATTTGTATGTTGATGTTTATTTGGATTATTCCTTATGTTGGACACATCTTGTGTTGGTTATATATTTGTGCTGAGATTGCCTTATGTTATTGTGAATCTTGTTGTGAAGTCTTGTACCCTTGTTCTGTATGATGGTTATTGTTGGGGTTCCTTCTTGTCATCTCTTAGCACGGGGGGTGGGCCTTCGGGTCCACGTGGTTGGGTGGAACGTACTATGCACCCCATTGGGTCCCCAGTTATCGATCGAGAAGTGCGAAATTGTACCTTGCAGTGACTCCTGAGTTGATCCAGAATTGGATCCAGTATTGCAGCTTTGTACTCCTTCATTTCAAATGTATCATTCTATTTTATTGTATCTTCCCCATTCATGTTGGGAAACGGCATTGTAATATTGTAACTCTTGATTAATGTGTTAACCATGTTCATGTTATCTTATGATTACTGGTGTATACTACCTTTCATGTGATGTAATAATGTTGTTGTGAAAAGTAATGCAGTCAAGTAAACCCGAGGGATTTGTTATATGTAGTTCATGTTTAGTTTTTATTTCATGTGATATATGATTATTATGAAGTATGTTAGTACTTAAAAAAAAAAAATTGGTGCCATAAATGTTAGATGTATTGTATCCTTTGGGGTTGCTTGGCAGGGCATTACACACGCAAAGGATTTGATGATGCATCGGTGTGGATTGGCTCCAGGATTATACCATCCTTTGTGGGAGGGGTATTCTCCAGCTTTAGTAGATGGAGTCAGTAACGGCAAGTACCCGAGTCCGTCATTTGTGGGGGATCACTTGCAGAGTCAGTACATCCATGGGAGTCTAGCGGAGGATGGAGATGGTTGTTGTGATACAGACACTTTTGGATGTTCATATCTCCATAGTATGGATGGATGTGTGTACAGATTATATTGGGATCCAGGTGGTGACTGAGTTAGTGTTGTAGATTGGATGGGTTCCATGGGTTTACTTCACCATTTTCAGCATGGTGAAGTTGAGATCAGTTTTGTGCAGAGGAAATCGAGGGGGTTTAGACAGGGTAGATTTCCATTTTGGGTTTGGGATCCAGGAATAGCTTGTGCAGTGGTGTTTTTGTTGATGTTTCAAGAGTCAGTCAGAGATGTGTGGGACATTTCACAGTTCTTCTGGGCCTTCCGAGGGATGGAATTTCTTTACAGTGGAGATTGCTTGGGGACGAGCAATTTCAGGGAGGGCGAACTATAATGTCCCCATTTTTTTTGCGAGCATCAGAGTTCCAAGGATTAGCCTATCAGTTGACCCTCGTAGGCTAGTTTGGTGGATTAGAGGGTTTGGTTTAGGCATTATGGAGCTCTCCAGGTGGCAGTTATCAGTGTTTATCTCTCCAGATCCTTCTTATGTTCCGAGGCAGTGATATTTAGAGGTCTCTGGTTCAGTTTCGAGGGACTTACTATTTATAGTAAGCCAGCGGATGTCAAAGAGGGACCCTTACTATTTTTAGTAAGGCAGTTGGATGCACAAGGGATACAATAGTTAACTCCCAGGTTCAGACGGAACTGAAAAATAATGATTATTTGTGGAGTTGTGCTATTTAATTATTAATAAAGTGATTACTTTATTAATAATTAATTATAAGGTGCAATTATAAAGTTTTAAAATTCACTTTATTAAAGTGAGAGAAACATTAAATATCATTTTAAATGATTTAAAAGAGACTTCTAGAAGGGATCTGTTGTGACGTTTTCCACACATCGCCCCATTGCAAATGGGGACCCCCTAATTTTGGCTTTGCTTTTCGTTTGTTTTGTCGTTGTCTCTCTTTTCTACTGTCTGTCTTTCCGGGGACGTTCCCGTCTTTGAACTCAAACGTGATTTTGGCCAAGTCTGAGAATTAGGGTTTCATTTTTCCTGGTCAGTCTGAGGTCGAATAAAGTGAATTAATTGAAAATTGAACTTAACATTGTTGTCAGTGTGCTTCCAGCAGGCTCTCAGCAAAATTTCATCAGATTATGAGGTACTTACTATTTTTAGTAAGTGTGAAGTTACAGGCAATTTGTCAGCATTTTTGAAATTCCGACAGTCACACAGCATTCAGAATACATCAGACTACTCGTATGCAAAATTTGAGCGAGAACAGACAACTTACTATTTTTAACAGTCCTGCTTCTGGGACCAATTTCAGGGCTCAGCTGCAGAGTTTTTCTTTGCATGTCAGCATATTCCTTCTGGGTTTTTCGAGACCTTCGCAACGATATAACATGCAAAACTAGACGACAACTTTCAGAATTCAGTCTTCCGAGGCTAGTTTTAGGGTTTGCATGTCAGGGTTTCTTTTACATGTTGGGTGATTCCTGATGGGTTTTTCGAGAGCTTCGCGGTGGTGTGACATGCAAACAGAGATAACCACTCAGTAAGGAACTTACTATTTTTAGCAGGTGCATCCCGGCAACCGCTTCCCAGCAGTTCAGAATCACGAGCTGATCGCAATGCCACAGAACAAGAACAAACGGAGACCATTTGATACACATGCAGAACAAATTAGGGTTTCCAACTTCAGAACCTGAAAAGAGGGGTCAAAAGTCAGAATTTTTGAAAATCGGTGTAAACCACCGCGATCAACGTCCTTCAAGCTATCTGCTGGTAAAATTTCAAGTCAAACGGAGCACTTACTATTTATAGTAAGTCAATTTGGAAACTGGCTAAAAATAGTAAATCAGGTGCATGCGTTGACATCGACAGTCAGGTCACGTGGTGAGGAGCGCCTCGTCCAAATTTCAAGTCAATCGGAGCAGTGGAACTATCAGAAACGTGCAATTACTATTTCTAGTAAATCACCACCGAAAATGGGCTAAAAATAGCAGGTTAGTTAAAAATGGCAGTGCCGACAGAACAATAAGGTCATGAGGATGCTATGTTTAAAATTTCAAGTCATTCCGAGCTTCAGGGATGCAAAATCAGAGGGCTTACTATAAATAGCAGGGCATGAAGGCTGGCGAAAACGAGGAAAAAAGTTCTAAGTCTGGAACTTCATCCAGTAGACATGGCAAATTGCGCCCAGTTGATGAGGAGGCACAAAAAAATTCTAAGTATGAAATTCATCCTTCATCAGGGGGCAAAATGCGCCCAAAGTATAAGTGGTCAATGAAAGTCAACACCTTTCATCCTGAAGGCAGGCCTAAATGCGCCCAAGGGAAGCTCATGGAAGTTTAAAAAAATTTCTAAGTATTGGTGTTTATCCACCTCCAGGGGTAAAATGCGCCCACTCTAGGAAGGTGCTCTAAAATTTTCTAAGTCATGAGGATATCCTCCACCCCCTTTGAAATGCGCCAAGTTTAAGAATAAGTCAAAGGTGGTCAAGGCGTGGTAAGTTTTCATCCTCCATCACCTAGCAAATGCGCCCAGCCACTAGCATGTTCAAATGCGCCCATGTTTGAGAGGCATGCAGCAAGTGAGTCAATGGGTCAACAAAGCTCGTCCACCTCACTAAGTGAAATGCGCCCATGAGGCTAAGAGGTCAACAAGTCAAAGTTCTAATCCTCCATGCATGCTGAAATGCGCCCAAAGAAGGCATGTGAAGACAAAAGAAAAATAAGGACAGAAGTCAAAGCTAGGCGTTGAAATGTTCATCCTCCTCCTAGGCCTAAATGCACCCAAAAGAGGGCATGTGAGGACAAAAACGTGGGAGATGAAAGGTCACTTGTTGGTGGCGTTTGAAAATTTTCATTCTCTTCTACATAAGAAATGCGCCCAAGTGCATGAAGTATGAAATGAAATTACTAAAGACGTTGGAGGGGTAAAATAAAGTGTTGCTAGTGATGGATGAATATTGCTAGGCGTGGTTAATATTCCCCATGAAGTGAGGTATGCGCCTAAGGTAAAGTGTTGAGGGTGGTGAAAATATTGCTAGACGTTGAAAGTTAAAGTGTCCTCAAACATAAAATGCGCCCAGACGGAGATTAAAGAGTAAGCTAGGCGTTGGATTTTTTTTTTTTTAAACAAAGTGTCCTTCATGAAGTCTAGTATGCGCCCAAGTTGATGAATAAAATAAAACATGTTAGGCATGATGTGCTTTAAAAGAAAATTTTCTAAGATGAATTGACAAAAAAAAAAATTCTAAGGCAAAATTTTCGAAGTGATATAAAATTTTCTAAGGCAAAATATTGTCTTCCTTAGAAAATACGCCTTGACTTGGAGGATGATAAAAAAAAATTCAGAAGCAGGAATGAAGTTGCCAGTGAAAAGTTAGCGGATGCCAGCTGCACGGAGTCAACAAAAATATTTTCAAGTCAGAGCAACAGGGTGATCGCAGAGATGAAGAACGAGAATAAATTTGATGAAAGAATATTTTCTAAGGTTCAAAATTCAAGAAAATTAAATGAACCCGTTCGTTGTGCACCCATGAGTTCGACGCGTTCTGAAGGAAATTTTCTTCTGGGTATTGAAGATCATCGATGAGGTGTTGATTCTAAAATCTTCCATGCTTCGCTGCGGCTTTCAGGATGAGGATTTCAAGTGGGCACTAGGTCGATGAGTTTTCCTAAGGGAAACTTGAAAATTTTCTAAGGCAAATGTGAAGAAAATGCGTTTTCAAGGTGAAATTCTCCAGATGATGAATTTGAAAGGGAAGTGCCTAGGTGAACTTGATTGAATTCTTCGTGGGGCTAATCTTCCAGAGCCAGAGATGAACGAAATTGAGTATCAGAGATCCAGTTAGTGAAATAAATTTCTCAAAGATGATACGCCCTTGAGGAAGATGGGTTGAAAATTTGGCTAAGGCATGAAGAATTTGAACGCGAAGTTGGCTAAGGAAAACGATGAGCCCTTGAAGATTAGAGCGTGAAAATCAGGTAAGAAAGGTGAGTTTATATTATAAAAGTGTTCTAATACTCTTCTCCTTGCTTGTTTTGCAGGAGAAACGTCGAGACCAAGCGGTGATGACTTAGAGTGATGAAGCAAGTGATTCAAGACGACATTTCAACCTCGAAGGAAAAGTTGCAAGAAAATGGCTAAGTGTTGGGGCTCAAGTGACAAAGATGAAATGTTTTCAAAACTCAAGATGGAGAAAAGAGTGGAAGTTCGAGCAAGGTTGAAGAACAACGTCAAGAAAGAAGATCAAGGACGGTGTGAACGCGTCTACAAGCAGAATCTTCTAGAAGACTGATTGTGGGCATTTATTGCCTTTACTATTTTTGGGAGTGAGTGGGAATCTTTGATTCATTTAATGTACCACTCCCAATTCTGGCGGTTTTTAGGGTTAGGGCTGAGGTGGCACAATTTTGGCCACTCTATTGATTGTAACCCTAGCCGTCTTTTGGGACTTGGCTAGCTATATAAAGGGGGAGTCCCCCTCATTTGTGTGGGATTAGACAATAAAATTAGAGTAGAAGTTAGGATAGAGAGACAAGTTAGAAGTAACTTAGTATAGATTGATAGTGTAGTTTGAAGAAGAGGGAAAGTTTTCCCTTTGAAAACTTTGTAAGGAATTGTTGTGAACACTCTCTCAATAAAAGAGTTTTTCATTGATGGTGAATTTCGTCTTTGTTGTGAGTAGCTAGCAAGGTTTCTTCGTCCTTCCGATTCAAATGGTAGCGTAAAGTAGTTCAAAGTAGTATAATTTTCATTCCATGCAAGTAGATGTTAATTGTGGAATGTGGTGTTTGATCTAAGCAACTTCGTCTATCCATACCACTAGTGTATTCGCTGATGGTGAATGCACCTTGTGTGGTCAATTGGAATATCATGTACTTAACTTCAATCATAGTTTGAATAATGGTATGCGTCGTTGTGATGGTATCTTTTATGTCAAGTGGTGGTTTGAACATCTTTAGTAATCTCCCTTGAAGATTGCACCGACTCCATGGAAGCTGTCCGATGCGACACAAAGCGAAGTTTGGTTGAAGCTTGTGAAGATTGATCACCATGTCCCACGCCTTAGAATAGATTTAGAATCTCTAAACCCTGCATCATTTCAATTCAGTACTTTCTGGTTAGAATAGGAAACCCACACTTCATAGATAAATCTTTCGAGCATTTGAATTCCTTTCTCAGCTACCGAACAATTCCGTAAGTCCCCTTGAAATACCAGCAAATCACATCGAGCCAAACTGAGCTTATTCGCACTGAAAGAACCTTGGAGTTGAACGCATGAACTTTCTTGCAATCTTAGCATGCGGAATACTTTGATCAAGAGAGGATAGGGAAGATGTTGGCGACTTTATTCTGCGTTGGTGCGGTCACGAAAAACACATCAACAGGATCAACTAAATTGGAGAATTATATATACGCCATCGAAAAGTAAATGAAGGCATCATTCGATCATTTTATATTTTGGATTTGTACTTTTTGGAGAGCTTTGCTCTTGAGGATGAAAACTTAGGGTTTTCAACATTCTTGATCATTGAGAATGAAAACTCTCATTGATCGGCATAACTGAGGTTGTGAAAGATCAACTGAAGGGTTGCCTGTAGATTGGCTTCATCCAAAAGTCAACATTGTGCTTCAACAGATTTGTAGGAGAGATCTGGAATAAGAGTTTCAACATCTTTTCAAGTTCAGAAGTTTGTTATCGGGTATCTTTCTTTGTAAAGCTTTTAGAATTAATGCAATATCAATAAAGCTTTAATTTCCAACATTTATCTTTGTTTCCAGTTGTAAATCTTTGCATGTTATACTTCAGAAATTGTTATTTTCTTGCATGCATCTTTCTTCCCTGGTGATAATTGAGAAATATTAAAAAAAAATATAAACCCTAGTCACCCAGTATCAGGTTTTAGAGGTTAGAAACAGACAGGTCTCTTACACCTTTCCTTCATGTTGTGAAGCTTTATCTAGTTTATTGTATAATATCATTCCCGCTCCATTCTCTCATGCTCTATTTTCTTGAGAGGACTGGATAGAGTAAAGTAGCTTAGTTTTGAAATTGTAGTTTAGTGATCTACCAAACCAGAAAAACCTTAGCTGCAACATGCGAGTTTCTCGAAAACCTTGTGCCTCTATCAGCTGAGACAAAAATATAAGTAGTTTAGTTTACTTTTCAAGCGTTTTGTTCGCACCCTGAGGGAGCTTCCCCTCCTAATTTGAAGAGCACTCATTGCGTAGTGTGCATAGCTATCCATACCAATTAATACTCCAGAGGTGTTAATTGTTATGCCAACAGAGCTTTCATTGCCCTTTTATAATTCCATGCTCAATTTGCATTTGATTTTCATTTCATTTCATTTACTTTAATTCCATTTACTTTTCCTTCCTTTTGGTGCACAACTTAATGATATGAAGTATACTTTAGAAGCATTTAAATCCCCTTTTAAACTGGCACTTAACTTTATATTATAAAGTGCATTTAAAATCACTTATATCCTTTAAATATAAAGTCCCCTTTTATGACTTATTTAATTGACCTCACAATATAATAAAATCATATAATATAAAAGTCATTAACATCATTAATGATATTCACTTAATATTTAATTATTATTAAAATTAACACTTTAATAATAATCAATAAATCATAACTCCATAAATATCAACATTTAACTGATTCTGTCAACATCATGAGGTTACCCACTGCTTCCTCTGCTCATCAGAATGGATTACTATAAATAGTAAGGTTGGACTCAATGCCCAAGTGACTTACTAAAAATAGTAAGTGTGCGCCAAATGGTCTTGAATGGCCTCTCGAAGGTGCACCACAAATAAACTGGGACACTAAGTTGAAGAATACTAAAATAAACACCAAAAGGTCATTCTAAAGAGAAAAAGATTACACTCACAAGGGTCCCCTGAACCCCCTGTTAGCCTATGGGGACCAATTGGTAGTCTAACCACTACGTCTAACCACTGCCTAGGAAAAGGAGACATTACAAAAACACCTTTTTATAAAGTGACATTAAAATACTTCATAATATCTCCCTGCTACTTCTAAATATACTTTAATTTAATTTTTAATATTACCCCTTTTAATAAATTTTTTCCAAGCAATATCCAATAAATTAATTAATGAATTAATTTAGCTCTTGTGACAGCGGGATGGAAAACGGGAACATTACAAAAAAAATGAGTAAGTTGCTAAAGAAGAGGTCAAAAGGATGGTGACCACTATAATTGATGATTTACTTGGCCATAGGTTTTCATGTGTGCTACATAAAATTGAAGGTACATGGAAAGCATATGACAGTTTGCAAAAAGCATATGTCAAGCATGTGCAGCTACAGACAAATTTCCAGGAAAAATTGAATAATTGGATTCTCAAGGCCACCTACATCAGAGAAATCAGTAAGATGACTTCCTTTGATAATAATGCCCCCAAGAACCTTACACAAGTCATTTAACACATTGACTTATTAGGGGAGGTCTTAGCTTTTCAAGAAAAAATAGATATGCAAATGAAAGCCAAGCTGAAAATGTTTGAGAACATGGAGAAGGGAGTGATGCCTTGGATTTTGGATAAATCTGGGATTATTAAGCCCCTTGATACATGGAAGTTTGAGTTTGTTAATATTATTCCTAGTTTACCTACATACATTTATACAGATGGAAAACCAGATCTAGCCTTATTAAATACTTCAATTGATGATTTATTTAAACTAGAATCTGATCTAGAAAATTATGGAAAAGAAACAAGAGCTATAACTGATGCAAGATACAACGCTCATAACAATAAGGTTTAGAAATTGTCAAAGACTTTTAATGGCCTTCAGAGGAAGAGTATAGCTCTTAGTTAGAGAAATACATAGAATAATTATCTTCTCCAACTTCTTTTTTGTCTTTTTTGCCAAGGTGGATATGATTTGGGCTTATTTTGTCTTTAGGGATCCAGTCACTATCATCTCCAGCCGGTTTCTAGAGGATATGTCTACAGCACAGGTCAAGAAGTACAGCAAATTGATCATACACCTTCCCTATTTTGCTTCATCATGAATGTCAGAAATATCTTCTTCGGCAGCTTCTACAATTGTTTTGTCCTCTAGTGATGTGTTTTTTGTCTTTTACAAAACAATTGTACTAGTTTTTTTTTTATACTTAGGGCAAGATTGTCAAATGAAAATGTGACATTTTTCCATGGCTTAAAGTTTGTCGCTTTCTTGTTTCTATAAAAGGGAATTCTTAGCCATTTTGTAAGGATCTTGGATTTTTGTAAGCAGAGGAGTTTTGTTTTAGGTATGTACTTGTCTGATCTAGGTCTTCCAAAGAAGAAATGCAAATGCAATTGTAAATTTTATACATCAATACAAATTCCAGAATATATGAACGCGTTGTGATAAATTCACAATCAGTTGTCTCCAAATGTATATCTTATTACTCTTATGAATAAAATTGATCAAGAATCATTTTTGTTCATCATTGTCTTTTGTGCAAATGAACATTTCTCATACAGCTTCTATTAAAGTGATAGATTAAATTGTTGTATCTAAAATATTTAGAGTTATAATATGTTCAAGGATTGTTAAGAAGAATTGGTTTTAAATCCTAAATAATATCATTCTAAGGCAATGATATATTAGCTTTTACAGAATTTGTTTTAATTTGTTGTTCAAAAGATGATTGCATTTCCTTTTGACTCTGTTACCCAAGTTTAAGGCACTAGTCTAAGTATGAATGTTGGTTACATATCCACGGTCATTCTATTCAAAACAATTTCAAGTTATGTTGTAATTTATTCCTTAAATTTTATGTATGTTATTGGAGCCAACAATGCAAAAGTTCCAAAGAATCTAGCCAATTAAGTCTGTTTTGTTTGTAATTCTTGGCATATTTCTTGATAATATTTCTGTTTAAACAATATCCTAGTGTGAATTGTGTATAGTTTCCTTTGATATTGTAAGGATCACCCTCCTAGGTCTTGCAAAACCTAAAGTGCAGAAGAGAAAATTGTAGAATCAATCTCCTTTTCGTTGGCCAAACTCTTGAAATCTTTGAGCATAAGAATTGGATATTCTTTAGATAATTTCAAGAATCACTTGGAACTTAAAAAAAACCAACGGATTCAAAAATAATTATTAAAAAGAAGAAGAAAAAAATATAAATTTTTAAAAATAAATTATTACAGTGAATATAGAAATGTATTGTTTCACTTACCTTAGAAAATCTAATTTTGAGAATGATTTGAATGTGTCCAAGAATATGCAGCATTTGTAGAATAAGGTTGATGACTGAAAAGTACAAGGTGTCCAAAATATATGTGAATAACATATCTTAACCAATAAAACAAAATTTGACTTGGACAACATTGCTAGGCCCCACTTCTTCAATGGCCCCTATGAGGATGTTCAACCATTGTGCATCTTTCATCTGCCCTACACAATCCATGAATTTCACAAATCCCCTTTAAGGGACATTGTAATTATATTGATCAATGGCCAATTTTCAGCATCCTTCCGACCATCGGAAATGATGGACACCCTTATCTTGACCCACAAATCCATAATAAGTTTCAATGAATCTTCTACAAGTTTCACCTCCTTCGCCATTAAATTTCTTTGCACCTTCTCATTACCCAAGACCTTGCATCCTTTTGGAACCTCATTAATTCTCTTCAACATTTTTTTCCAATATAGTGAACAAACAACACTAAAAAACCAAACCATTTATGTAGATGCAACTTGCAATGTGTTGATTAACAATGTCTTGAGATTTTTTTGAAATTCCTTTGCAATGGTCATTTCATTCTCTAATGTGAAACAAGCTATTCTTGATGCATAGCAAAAAATTAGCTCTCTTCAACAAATTTACAAATAGATGGGGGGAACGGCGGTCTCGTTGCTCGAAATCCTTACTTGGCAAAGGATAACTTGTTCTATGGGCAACTGCTTCTTCTACTTATTCTTGCTCTCTAATAAATTTGACCAATCTAAATGTTAGCATGGGTATACCCTTCTTGCCTAGGCAAGTTTTAATGTCTATTATAGGAATACCTCACAAATGGGCTTTCACTTGACTATATGAGTCTGTATACTTTGCATTACACCCATTACAAAGCCAAACATATCCCCCACCACCTAAAACAAGTTGTATCATGTGAACATACTTTCACAACGATGAATTTGAGTTTGTTTTGAGGAGGGGTTGGCCCACGAAGCTAATGTTGGCTACCATTGCAATCCTTACAACAAATGTGGAAAAAAAAGCATTCCAAACAAGTGAAAATAGAAAAGTTTATATATTCTAACTCATTTAATATTTTAAATGTTGAAGAATGAAAATAAAACAAGAGAGTTTGTTTATAAAAAAACAATGGAGAAAAAAAAAAAACTTCCCTTTCAAAAATCTTCCTCTATGATCTCCTTGGTGGGGAATAGGCTCTTGCACATGTATAGTAATAGCAATCCAAAGACTTTGAAACCCTCAATGATTAATCTTCAGCTCTATTTGTGTAATGACAAAACAAGCATGAAAGTTAAGCAAGTATATTTGGCATGTTTTTGTTGCATTCAAAATGAGGTGAAATGAATATGTTTTAGTGTCTATGTTACCAAGTTCTCGCAACCCCCTCCTTGCCCCCGCCCCCATACTCGTATTGATCTGGTCTAGGGCCGGTATGCCACTAGGTTCACCCAAAGTCCCACATAGGCACCCCAAGCAAACCCGGGCTGAACCCAAGGGGGTCCAAGGGACGCACAAAGAAAAAAAAAACATTTTTTAAAAACATTTTTAGAAAAAAGTTCCAAACCCGCAGACCCCCACAACATTGCATAGCCTTTTCCTACTCTAATCTTTATTTAGCTTTAGGATATTACTGAGGATCAAAAGAATACTGCAAATCAGCCATCAAAGAGAATTTTACTATTTTAGCTTATTTACCTCTTTTAAGTCTTCCTTCCAACCTTATATCAAGCAATTCATCCCAATGAACATCATTATTAGTGTTTTACCACCATTTAGGTCTCTTCTTTTGTTTCACTTGCTGAATCAGCATCATCATCTTGCTGATTTTCATATTGTGCAGCAATTCTATTCAAATCTGCATCATCATCTGGCTGATTTCCATAATTTGCAGCAGCATTGGGGCTTGTAATTTAATGGGACCTCTTCCCCTCTTCACACCATACCTAATTTCCTAGCCAGTTTTTTCCAGGTTTTCAGTAATTTTCAGATCTGATTTCTGCTCTATCATTGCCTGAAACAACCTTGCATTTTCATCTACTACCACATCAAAACTATAGCATGCTTTGTTAGAGTCAATGTCAACCAACTTATATGCTTTGTGATTATTGCTATAGCCTATCAATTAATATCCTATCATGGAATTGTTTGTCTTGTCTTACACCTCATATTAAACATAGTTATGCCATGTAAGCAATCACTTTCCAGGAAATAAATCAGTCCTTGTATCCTTTGCAAAATTATCTTTCTCACCACAAATTTTACTGCTCAGCATGTTCTTTGCTGATCTTTTATGAAACAATCAGATCTAAAAGTTAGTCTTGGTTCTGCTGAGATGGTGACAATATAGCGAAGTATAGACCTAAGGGAGTTCATTTGGTTGTCTTATAAAGTTACAAATCCTAGAAAACATTCATCTGGACATCAATCAAAAAAGTTGCAATGCATTAGATAGAGGGGAAGCAAGGGAATAAAGGAAGATCACCTGTTTACATCCATCTGTACCAGCTACGAAAACTTTTCTTCCTTGTATGCCAAGAGTATCTGCAAAGCAATAGGTAATTACCAGTCAAACCGATCTCTATGTAAAGTGAATTTAGCGTCTTCATTTGTTTACAGCCCAAGCTGTGTTGACATATGTAAGAGAAGTACATGTATCAAAGGGTGTGTCACTCAAGATCACAGTGTGTGCTTCCAAATTCTAATGAAATTGCTCTAATTTGAATGAACAAAAGTGATAATAAAGCTATAAGAAGATAGCCTATTACTATTTAGTACCAGCATCATCACTAATCATAGAAAGATGCATCTATTACTGGAAGGTGTCTGTTTCTGCTTTCAAAAACAATCAGAAGTGAAATTTCTCTTAATATGACTTCCATTAATGTAGACACGTGACAAGCCCTATAGTATGACTGACCTGTGAATTCAATATTGGCATGGGCTAATTTTAAAGGAAAAATTCAATGTTAGGAGGTGGAAGTTTGATAGCAGAGATGAACAAACAGATATCACAAGGAATGACTATGATTTCATATGATCTACTCACATCATATGCCCATATTCTGGCCTTTATCTCTCTCTATATGTAGACACACACACAAACACAAGGCATTATGGGTAATGCAAAGGCATTCACAGTTTTAAGATTCAGCTATGCTTGAAAAATTGTTGAGTGACTGCAGGTAATGTCTGACTTTATTCAATGGCATCTTTAGGGACCATGTGATGCTTGCAACCTAGCAGTAAGAACCATTTGAACATCCCATTCTGCAAGTGGGCAGATTGGTATTTTGCCAAGATTTTCCAGTATAATAATGGCAAAGTAAGGGATTTTTAAATTTTCAGTAGAGGGATCTTTGGAACCATGAGAAGCAACAGTGGCAGAATTCTAATTATGCCCAAATGTTGGTTATAACAGAAAAACGCCCATTTAAAGATCTAGGTAAGATAAATAACAAAGAGCTGTATTTTATGAAAGGAACTCCAAGCACATTGTTCAATTTTGAGATACTGAAAATGGCATGGTGGGAAACCCTTCTATATTTATTTTTCAAAAGACCTCTATGACTTAGTAAGAGACAAGCTTGATCTTGCGAAATGTTTGAATCATAGTTTGAATGTAATGTCCCATGCAAGAAAGGTTGAACCCTAGCAGATGTAGCCCATCGTGCTAGCAAGTGTGTACCTGATAACCAGATGGTGGGACTCCATGGCCACATGTCCACTGTGCTCGTGGCTTCTATGCCTTCACCTCTGAGGCTGGTGAGATGCAAACCTCACCCTTAACACCCTAGGTAGCCACCCTCAGTACTAGGCCGGTCTTTTGGTGTAGTGGTTGGGCTTCTGTGGTATCAAAGCCAAGGTCTTGAGGTCAAGCCCCACGGAGCATGGTGAGCTATAATGTCTCGTGCATGAAGGGTTCAACCCCGGCGGATGTAACTCATCGTGCTTGCAAGTGTGTACCTAATAACCAGATGGTGGGGCTCCACGGCCACATGTTCACTATGCTCGTGACTTCTATGCCTTCACCTCCAAGGTTGGTGAGACGCAAACCTCACCCTTAACACCCTAGGTAGCCGCCCTCACTACTAGGTCGGTCTTCTGGTCTAGTGGTTGGGCCTTTGGTTTATCCTTTCACGCACAAGACATTACATTGAAAACTTGGACAACAAAGGCCCAACCACTACACCAAAAGACCGGCCTAGTGGTTGATGAGCACACAACTATATTGAGAGGAAGGTGCCGAGGGGGGGGGGAGTGAATCAGTATAACACAACTTTTACCAATTTGAAACTTTATCAATCACAATAACAACTATGCAAGAATATAACAATAAGAACAAGTTGACAACAAGATTTTATGAGGAAACCCTTACGGGAGAAAACCATGGTACAAATAATGTACTTTATATTTATATAAGTTTACAATGATTGTAGGCACCAACATCTTAATCTGTTTTGTAGGCACCAACCTACAAGGAGCACCAACTCCCTCTTCCAAGGCACCAACCTTGGCTAACAAGAGGCACAAACCTCTTATGATAAACTGAAAATTTGAATTATGCTTTTTACTTCACTCCAATCCTTTCTTTGTGATGTATGTTATTCTTTTATGCTCACACAAAAGATATATTTCTGCACTTCTATTCACATAATCATTCTCACACACTCTCTTGCAAATCTGATTTGAATCTCCTATATATATTCTGATCAGGAATTGCAACATTTGATTTTAAGAACATGTCCCTTGAATCGTACCATTTAAGATCTCTGATTTATTGTTTTTCTTCTCAAGGATAATCACACCTATTTCAATAATTTATTTTTCCTTAAGAAAAATATTAAGTTACATTGTACCACTTCAGAATTTATTCGCACTCCTTCAATAAGTTATTTAATTTCCTTAGATGAACTTGAGTTTGCATAGATATGTCGCACCTCTTCACTTAATTGTCTTTTACTAAACAAATCTTTATTAAATCTTAAGTCTTTTAGAAACATGGATCGCACCATTTCATATCTCCTTTATGTGATATTTTTGTTTGCATTAGAAACTTTAATCGCACCTTTTTATTATCGTCCTTTTCTGTATTTCATCTTATTCTATTTGCTTTTTACTTTTGTCTCATTCATGTCCAACACTCCTTATAGTCTTTAATTTCTGAACTGCTGTTCTTTGTTTCCTTTTTTTTGTCTTATCTAAGTTTTGTCTTATAGAATTTTTGTTTTATCTTTCTTTTTAAATTTGTAAAAGACTGTTCATTGATTAATCTGATCCAGAAATATATTCTCACATCTGATCTGAATTTTTTTATTCTAAATCTGTTCTTGAAACTTTATCTTCAGACTTTTACATCGATCATATAATGTTTCTTCTTCCAGATTACACATTGTACAAACATATTAATATCTTTTGTTGAATGTTCTTTATGTACATTCCATGTTCTCTACAAATGGATCTTCATTCTTCCACAAATGGATCTCTTCATTGGCTGTTGTATATAATGATCTATTACATTCCCTTAATTTGAAATCAATGACAATTTCCAACAGTGGTGAGGGAAGCTATCCAGAGTGTTAAGGGTGAGGTTTGCATCCCACCAGCTTCGGAGGTGAAGGCATAGAAGCCACAAGCATAGTGGACATGTGGCCATGGAGCCCCACCATCTGGTTATCGGGTACACGCCTACCAGCACGACGGGTTACATCCGTCAGGATTTAGCCTTTCACGCACGGGACATTACAACCCACCATGCTCTGCGGGGGTCGACCTTGAGACCTTGGCTCTAATACCACAAAGGCCCAACCACTACACCAAAAAATCGACCTAGTAGTGAGGGTGGCTACCTATGGTGTTAAAGGTAAGGTTTGTGTCTCACCAGCCTTGGAGGTGAAGGCATAGAAGCCATGAGCACAGTGGACACATGGCCATGGAGCCCCACCATCTAGTTATCACATACACGCTTGCCAACACAACGAATTACATCTGTCGAGGTTCAGCCTTTCACGCACGAGACATTACATTGAAAACTTGGACCACATAAAAGAATAAACTAATACATTTAGAGAACACATACATCAATTTTGATCATCAATTCATCATAATTCAAATATTATATATGTGATTGTTTCATACGACCCTCAAATCAATAAATGATAGTTCCACAAAGTCTCAAAATAGGGGGGCCAAGGGCTTGGATTTGGGGACATGGGGACAGCAACAAGCAAGGTTTGGGGACAATGACAAGAAGGGTTCTGCGGCACCAAATTCAGACATTCAAGACGACACAGATCTTCATGGAACATGCCATCTTTCATAATTTTATCACCAACTTTTCTCCAACGCCAAGTCCTCACCATTTTTGACCAATCTTCATTCTTTTAATGCCTTCTCACAGCATGCTTGTCATGTGGATATTGAAGACTGTCATGTCCCTGACATCTTAACATAATGAGCATTGGAATAAGTAAATAAGATAAAAATAAAATACATATTAAAATTCTAAATATTAGTAATTTAATTATAATTCTCACAAGATAATATTATAATTAAATTATCAAATGCAATATTATAAATACTAAAATATAAAACAATTTAAATAATGTAATCATAATAATTGATAAAATTAATATAAAATACACATATGAAGTATAAAAATTAACAATATAATAATATTATAATTATAACAATATAACACTGAATATTAAATGTATACATCAAAATAAGAGAACATTGATATAAAACACAAATCATAAAATAATATTATAATCATGGCTATAAATACTAGAATATTAAATTTAGGCATTATTATTATGATCCGTGATAATAATAAATACATCCTAACAAGAAACAATTAATGTAAAATATATCTTGTAAATTCTAAGCAGCAACTACATATTATAAAGAGATTAATATCCATAAAAGAAATTGTCCAAAACAAAGAATACAAAAGCAGCGATCCTATGTAAAAAGATAGCAAATAAAATATTGAGTATTAAGTGCAGCGATATAATACAAGAATAGGTAGCGATTACTTTTAAAAGTAGAAATCATTTGTTAACAAAAGATTATTCAAATGGTTGTCTCTATTCAAAGGGATCGCATCTCTTCATTGAAATATAAAGATATATATTGGCAGATGTAAATTAACATATGGGGGGAAGTCAAGAATGTAGAGAAGAAAAAAGAATGGGGATTTGGGAAAGATAGAAGAAAACAATAAATAATTTATCTCTAAAAATATATTTCTGAGCATAGCTATAGATATAATCAGCAAGTGGGATAAAAAGAAAGGCATTCAGAAATGAATAACAGAATTGAATAAAGGGAAGATATCCTCTAAAAAAAATCTGATCATCGTTGGCTGGGGAAATAAGAGAATTCTGCAGTTTGTGATATCTTGTCATATATAAGATTGTGGCTATGAAAATTAAGAAAGCTTCAGCAGATAAGTATTTTCTGTATTCAAATAATTAATTTAGTAAGTGTATGAAGGGTGTGGATAGGGACTATAGCAAGTATTCTTCAAGATGATAAATATTTTATGTACTTAGCAAATGAGATTTAAATTATTATGAATTCAGGTATGAATGATAGTCAGATATATTAGGAATCAAAATAACAGTTAATGATTAGTAAATATATTTAAATATATTATGGTTGATAAGTACATTATTGATGGTTGATAAACACAATCTATACATCATGATCTTTATCTAGCTGATGTTATTTATTAATGTTATTTTGGAGTAATAAGACTATGCAGACTACCATTTATTATTGTAACTTTTCTAATATGTCATCTTGAATTATATAACTAATAATGTTAATTATGATATTTAATATAGAATTACTCATGCTCAATCCCGATGTGCAATATGGAGTACTAATATTCCACTTGTCAGACTATTTCAGTGACGGATCTCTGACTTGTTTGCCAGGACTAAATCAACTCAAGATGATACACTCAGATTTGGGAAGAAAGAAGAATAAGAGAACAAGAAGCAATAGGAGAAGGATTCAGAAATAAATCTGCATCTGGGAAATGCAGCAACAGTAGTGATTCATGTATTTAGTCACAAGAACTTATATACGTATAAATATATAAGCTGATATAAAGAAAAGGAGAAAAAGAATATAGTCTTGAACACTAAACCATCATAAAGGATATCTTCAGAAAATCAAGGCAAGAATTATGGTTATTCCGAAAAGGGACATTACAAAGACTTCTTCCGATGGGTGAAATTAGACCATAGAATGTCAAAAAAATACAGTGAAATGGTGAAAGTTGTGGGGGCTCTGTTTTAACCATTTTCCAAGCAAGTCTACATCAATAATTCATGAGTCTCACTTGAAAACCCAGTTGAGTCGCAGGGAAAACTTTTTGTGTACTTGGCCTGACACGGTGCACAAGTCATATTGATTGGGCACGGTGAGCTGAAAAAATCACGAGTCAAGTGAGTCAGCCAAGTATCACCAATTTTTCCATCTATGGTTTGAATAAATGATCTCAAATATGAACTCATATGGTACATTATTGATCAAAAGTGCAACTAACAACTCCATCTCTTCTTTTTAAGTTTTATATCCTACAATAATTCCATCAGCAACAACTTAAAACAGCAGGGAAAATAAAGTAGATACCTAACAAGAAGACTCCCAAATGGTACGGCCATTAATGGAGGGTACAATCAGCAGGTAAGGCACTAGTACAACCTACAAAAAACCCTTCAAAATCACCCTACAAAGTACTCCAAATCAACTGAGATATTCAAGCAATTAGCATGTGATCCCTTGCAAATTAGAACTCATCAAAACGTCCATTCTTGCAACAACCAAAACTAAAATTTCACTTGCAGATGCAGCTATAACTTCTAGATGAAGCCACCAAGAGCAGCTAGGGGGATTTTTGTCCCTGAAACCAGTATTTTCAAGAGGGTTTTTGTCCTCAAGAAAATCAAAGATGAATACAAGTTCTCCCAAATGCAAAAGCAAAAATCATATCATGTCTAACCTCAACAATGAGCTCACAACCTCTTTTTATAACATTTTGGAGGAAATAAAATAATAATTTTCCCCTATTCCTCCAAAAGCTCTTTTATAAATTAAATAATAATTCATTATGTTAGCAAAGACCCCCTTGTTCCTAGCCGTCCCCTCTGAAGGCACAACTTAAAACACTTTTTAATAAATAATTATACCTTAGTTGTTTTTTTAAATCATCCTCCTTAAGACAACTTAAGTTATAATTATTTAATAAATTAATAAATCACCCATGATGCAATAAGCATCAAAATGAACTAAATATGAACTTCTGACCACACCATAATGTTTCTGAGGACTTATGATGATGGATTGAAGTAACTTAGGAACCATCTAAAAATAACATCTCTCCAAGAAGTTTGGAGAGCTCCCAAAAGGACCGAATCACAATCTGAAAGCATCATGAGGCTTACCAAGACCATTTGAACTCACTGCCATGAACAAAACCATTGGTTGATCAATCCTATGCTCTCCAAGAAAGTTGGAGTTCTCCCTTGTTCTCCAATTAACCTACAGGAAAATTCAAAAAATAGGCTAATTTTCTCAAACTGATTATGCTTGAGAAGGGGACATTATAGTGCCACCCCTCCAATAGTGCCATGTCTCATCATACACCAATCAATTAGATGGTCAGTTTCCATTATGAGAGTAGCTTGGGATGAGCATGAATAAGGATTCTCTCCTAGATTTGGCTTGCAATAACATGATTACTTGGTGGGCAGTGGACATCTTAGCTACTAACATCAACTATCTCTTGAGTAACATGATCTCAACATAACAAACATAGTCCTAAATGCAAAAACTTAAAAATCATTTCATAGTAAATCAGATTTCTTGTGCCCATCAAATTTCAAATTTCTTTAGAAATATTTTAAAATTTGATTCCCTCCTTTCTCTGCTAGTAGGTGTGGCTTCAAGCAATGAAATAAATAACAAATTTGATCTCCTTAGTGTTAGGCAAGGTATCTCACCCTTGCATCCTAATATGAAGAACAAAAAAATGTGATTTTTAGGCTATAGAACACAAAAATGCAATTCTCAAAGCTCTAGAGGTCAATTTAATTGAATCATTAAGAGGCAATGAATTAATTTTATTATGAAGTGGCAATCAATATGTACAAGAGGATTATTAGTTTCAAAGAGAAAAATGATTAACCACCCAAACACTTCTATATGTTATAATAATAATGTTTGACTATTATTATTAACATATTCATCACAATGATATAATATTGTAATGTTATAATATTATTATATTTTAATACTCCAACAATCCCCCCTTATTACATAGTTTGCTCAAGAGAACAAATCAAGAAAATTTGAAAAGCTTTGAACTTCACTCATAGAAAAGATTTGGTAATGCAACGCCCCCATTTTAGCCATACGCTCTTTTGTGTCTGATAGCCTATTTTCAGAAGCCCGTAGGCTAGTCTGAAGTTGAAATTAGAGTTTCCACTTTTAAAAGAGGTTTTGAAGGCTTGCATGTGAGAGTTTTTGATGCATGTCTGGTGGAGCTTTCTGGCTTTTTGGAGAACTTCAGGATGAGATAACATGCATGACGAGATAATGACTTGCATTTTTGGTTGATTCCTTGGCAGTTTTGGAGGCTTGCATATTGGAGTTTTGTAGTTTCGATTCTAGATTCCTATTGGGTTTTCTGAGAGCTTCGCAGTGATGTGACATGCAACTAAAACAAAGGACTTTTTAGGACTTACTATTTTTAGTAAGTTACAACGGCTGCCCAGTTTGTGCTCAAAATGAGTTTGGAACAACTTACTATTTTTAGCAGTATGCTATTTTTAGTAATTACTATGTTATTTTTAGCAGCAGTTCGGTAGTTCAGTGCAGTGGCTATTTCTGGCAAGTCAATTTATTTAGTTTGGTCTCTAGCATTTGAGGTGATTATTTTGGTAGGTTTGATACTTGGTGAAAATAACATTTTTAGTGAATTTTGGCTAACGCTTGGATGAAATAATGCTAACTAGGAAATATTTTGAAAGGAGCTAAAGTGGACGACTTTGGAGAATAGTATAAAATATTTCACTTTTTTGCTTGGACGCCTAGATGAAGAAATAAGTGAGTTTATTAAAGTATTCCACTTATTAACTTGGGACCCCTATCTTATGTTATTTTTGCATTTTTTATAAAGTTAACTCCCTCATGTGCCTTGGAGTATTTTTGAAAAAAGGCAAATGAAATTTGGAAAAGGTGGAAGAGAATCTCATTTGGGCGCCCTAATTGGAGGGAAAAAGTGGATTTGAAAATGGAGAAGAGAAGTTATAAATATCAGACTTGGCCTTCATTTGGGGTATCCATTGTTGCTTATTGTATTGTTATGTTGCTGAAATATTTTCAAACCTTGCTTCGAGGAATGCATACCTCCTAGTTTCTTCTTCCGGTCTTCATGCTTGAGAGATAGTACCTAGCTAGATATACTAAAGATTGTGCTTCACTTAGGAGTGCAGATTGAGCATCACAGTTGAAGTTTTGAAGATTTTGTTGTTTACAACTTGCTGGTTTTGACTATGGCTAAAGCATATTTTCATTTGCAAATCACTGTATGAGTTTTATTTCATTCTGGGTACTTGCTCTATCTTCTTCTCTACTCTAGGCGCCACTCCTAGCAAGTTTTCAAATTTTTTTGAGGTGATTTGGATTTTATCTTGCTGGTCGACCTTCTCTAGAGGGTTGTACTTTCTCATTTGGTGCATTGGGAAGCATGATAAATCATTTTGGGAAGTTTGCTAATGTTTGGTGGCTTGAGCTTGGTCGCCCATCTCCTTGCAGCTGTTTGCACTTGATTTCATGTCATTCGGAGGAGTCTTCATCAAGTTATGAGCATTTTTGGTTTGTTTTTGACTCGCTAGTTTGAGTTTTCAGTTTATGGCAATATTATATCAGACATGATATTTCAGTCATTTTGGCTATATTTCTTATGCTGGTTAGCTTGTACTTGTTTGGAGTTCATTTCCTGACATATTGGAGCTTATTGGATACCTAACTCTCATTGTAACTTGCAAATTATATCATATTGTAAGGCTGATATCAGTAGTACTAATTCAGTCATCTTATTTCTGCAATTTTACTTTTGTATTTCCCACTCATAGTGGAAGGGACAGGCCTCGCCATCCATGCTCTTTACTTGTAATTCCCACTCTTAGTGGAAAGGATTGGCCTCACCATCCATTTACTTTTTGTACTGCTCGCTAAGCAAAAGGAAGGGGTCGGCAAGCTACCCATTACTTTACTTTTCATGTACTTGCATTCTTCATCATGTTGATTGGCTGAGCCATCAATCCACTCCCGCTAACTAAGTGGTTGAGTTGCATAGTTTACATTTCCAGCATTGTACTTTCATTCAGTTTGTTACTTATGATCCCCAGCACCATATGATATCACCTCACCCAACTTGGGTCTTGAGTGAACATTCTTGGCATAGGGTTACTTTCATCAGCAGATTTGATTATGCTAAGACTAACGGGTGAAGATTGATGTGTTAAAAATTAAAAAAAAATATAAGGGGGTCATTACAGTGGTATCAGAGCCATGATCCTGCCATCCTGTGAAAAAGACAGAGTTTAATTGACAGATGAGTGACAGAGAAATCAGATTCTACACCAAAGGTCAGAACTGAGTTCAGTATCAGCTTTCAGAAATTCCGAAGTTGTTGCATTTTTTGAAGTTCAAGAACCATGAGTAGTCAGATTTGATTATGGCTTCTGAAGAAGAAAGAAGTTGGGTAACGTCACTGTTCATCGCAGGAACAAGACTCAATGAAGAATGTCAGACAAGAGGTCAAGAAGTGAGCATCTTATCTAAGTTGGAACATTGTTTGAGCCAAGTCCAACAATCACCTACTGACTTGTTGAACAAGGCAATATCTCCTACAATAACCTATTTGATTCATCCTTATTGGATAGGGCATCCAAATGAAGGAATCAATTTGTTGGTTACTTCATGCTTTAGTGAAGTTATGAGGATAGTAGCACCTTTGATGCCTTATGATGATGAAATTATGAAGAAGATTCTTTATAGGATTGTAGAAAGTTTCCAAGATCTTGATGAAACCGGTAGCAATCAATTTCCCAGAAGAGTTGCTATCTTGAAGACATTTTTAGTTCTTAGAACAAGTAACCTACTATTGGACTTGGAAATGCAAGATCAGATTTATCACTTGTTTCACTACCTCTTCATATCCACTTGGAGTGAACAAGAAGAGAATGTTGTTGCAGCTGTAAAGAATTTTTTTGTTCTCACTATTAAAGAGGCTGATGAAATTCCACTAGATGTCCAATCTCTCCTCTTGTACGCAAATGAATGTGAAGAAAAGGTTTCTCCTATTGTTAATATGTTGATCAAAGAATTGTTTAATCAATGTGAGGAGAAATTGAAGCCACTTTTGCAGAAGATAGTGCAAGATGAAGGAAATACTAGTGGTGTTATAGAACCAGCTTATGACCGTTACTTTAGTGATGATGTTGATGATGATTCCAATGAGTTCATGCAAGATCATGTTGAAGACTTGGTGATGAAGGATTTTCCTCTTGTTGTTGTCCCAACTTCCCAAGAATTTCCACATGAAGAAATCAGTGACATACTTACTCATGATGGTTTCATAAAAGATAAAAATGATGAAGTATTCAAAGCAGCTAGCTTTGATGATCCTTTATTCCAATACAATGATAGTGGCATGGGTGGTATTGGGTTTGTTTATCAAAGTAAGCCTGTGGAAGGAGCTACTAATGAAGATATCAGTTTAAGTGAAATGAGGAGTGACTTATTCAAAGAGTCAACACTTCAAGAGGAGCACAATAAGCATCTTCATGTTGCTCATTACAATCAACCCTTTAGCATTTGGGATTCGGGTGTGATGGCATCAAGATATGACAAAGAACTATTGTGGGACAAATTTCCCTTTGATCCTGATGAAGAACAAAAATCAAATTGCTTTGATAAAGAAGCTTGCTTGGTTAAGCTACATGATGATCCCTTTAAGTTGGATGCAATCGCTAAGGAGAAGTATGTTGCTTCAAGAACAGCGTTCAATGATTCTTTGTGTGAGTTGGGAGCTGCCATAACCTTTGATCAAGGAGATAGTGAGGAGGAAGGAGAGCTAGAAGACCATTTGGCTCTAGAAGGTGGAAAGTTTACAGAGGTTCTCGAACACAAATCAGATTTACCTATTCAAAAAGCTGATTGCAAACAAAGGGTCGAAGAAATTGTGGAGGATGATTCTCTTCTTCGTATTGAGCAATCTCAGCAAGTTGGTGTTGGAAGACAAGAATATTGGAGCAGCTACGAGGGCAGCAAAGACACAAAACAAAGTTCTGATTTTGAAAAACAGCCTACCAGCAATACACCATCTTTACATATTCTTGAGTGGGAAGATCAATTCCGAGAGTCCTTTGAAAGGGAAGTGCGAGTTCTATCCCAATTTGATCACAAACATAGCTTCGTTGAAGTGCTTTACTGGAAGGCTCAGCTTGAAGAGAGACGAAGAGGAGTTAAGGATGAAGTTGCTCTTCCCAACTTGCAACTTAGCAAAGACTCTTTGGAGACATTGAAGTCAGAGTACGTGCACTTGATTGAAGATCAAGATAATGCCATTGAAATTGCAAAGAAGACTATTTGTGCTTTCCAAGAGAAGGAGAGAAAGGTTGATGAGCTCACTCTGGAGCTCAAACCAACAAAGGACATGTTAGAAGATACTCAGTTGGCTTTAACGGAGGTAGAAGACCAGTTTGCTGACTTCAAACTTTTCAAGGAGCAAGAGAGTGCACAAAAAGCTGAAGAAATCAAACAAGTGATTGGAGAGCTTGATAGTCTTCAAGAGGAGTTTGATGTAATGACCCTGCTCAAATCTGACCTCAAAATGCTGAAGATAAGCTCAAAGAATTTCATCAAACACTTCTGATGCAAACTTCCAGCTTGCTGGTTTATGTGATCAAACTAATTGTATGCTTTATAAACGTTGAAGGAAGACTTCAAATGATTACAATTCAACACTACAATGATTATAGTATCAACTATATGAATTAATGATTCACTCTAATCAGTTACAATACACAAAAAATGATTTCTACATGCAAATTAATCACCTACGGCCAAGTGACATTATGTCAAACAATTGACATACAATCTACTTGGGAACTATTCAAATGATCAGTACATGGAATATGAGACTCCAAATCTTGACTCCTCTATTGAAATGCAATTCCAACATATGTGACAATGTAATCATGCCAAGACTCTTGGCTTGCAATGTAAATCTTTTACCATTCCCAAATCTGATTACAAATATCATCTACAACAGTTCTATAAAATGCACCTATATGTCCATGAAAAAAGCATGTAATTACAAAGGAACCTGATTTGTGGAACCACCTAGTGCTGGAGATGAACTTGCAATCAATATTACATCCAATGGTGCCTTTTTGGAGACCAATCAACTCCTGGACCAGTCGCCCCTGTAGCTGACAGAGTGGCAAGTATTAGATTATTTCCAGCTCCAGATAACCTCTAATATGGTCATCCTACCCCCTTGAGTCAAGCGCCACCTTCCCACATTGAAATCGAACTTTATTGAAGCTTCTTTTTGCAAAATCGAGTTTACACACCCAGCCGTCCCTGTGCAGGTCTGATTTTAATTTAAAATTAATTGGCACCCAACACAAGCCTGCTCAAGCATCAAATACCATCAATATACTCCCATGGAGTGGGCGTACCAAGTCTTGGTGAGAATTGATGCACCTATGAAGCTCCACAAGCAAAAACAAGCCTCCAATGGTGTCCCAGCTGTGACAAATGATAGCTATAATCTCCAAAGCAAATACCAATTGATATCATGCAAAATCGCAGCTCTAATATGCAGAGTTATGTGACTGAAATATTATATCAGAAATTCTGGAAATGAAGAATGTTGCAAGTCAAACCCTAGTATAGCCAAAAGATGAAGACTTGATCACCAAAATGTCTCCAACAATTCATTCAAATCGAACCATACAAAAACTTGGCCAAAGGCCACAAAGTTTTTCCACTGAAGCACAAATAGAAAGTCTAAAGTGACTCCCTCCAGCTGCAATAATTCAAGTGATATTTCACACCCTCAAAATTGCTATCAATAGGAAGTTTTTGTTTCCTATGATAAGAAGCTATCTGCAGAAACCCTAGGCTCCACAAGATGAAATGACCAACATCAACAACAACATCAAATCTGGATGATGCGACAATGGTTGGCCTCTCCTATTTATTCTTTTTCACCAAGAGGTCGGCCCACAATCTAGAAGCTTCCAGAATATTATTTTATTTTTTATTTTACTTAAGTGACTTTTTATGATATAATATTTTATTCAAGTCACTTTATTAAATTAATTAAATATAAAGTTACTTTTTAATTTTCATTTATTTGATAACTTTATAAATAATTAACTTAATAATCTAATTAAAATAATCTTAGTTGTCGGATTCTTGTTTTTGGCCCTACGTGCCCGCTCCGGGAGCGTTTGGGCACAGGTCCTTGCTAGGCCATGCAGCGGCTGGCTGGCCAGTTGTGCCCGTGCGTCCAGCCCACCGCGGACTTGGGTGGAAAAAAAAAAAAAATGACTTTTTTAATCATTTTAAAAGCCAAAGAAACCCTAAAACGCATTTCTAATATGATTCTATCACTCTTTTCTCATTTCATTGCTCTCACAAACACATTTTGCTCTCCATTTTTTTCATTTTGCAGGTTGAAGAAGATTGATCAAGTGCAAAAGAAAGTGAGGATAACTTGCACAAAAGAAGATCTAATCACTTAAGGTATGCATTTTAACTCATTTTTTCAAGTTTATGATGGATTCTTTCAAGTTTTTGAAGATTTTTTGCAAGTTTTTGAAGATTTTTTCAAATTTTTTCAATTTTTTTATAAATTTTTTTTAGAAAAGAAGAAATAAGATTTGCTATTTGTTTTAATGTGTTTTGGTGTTCATTTTGTAATTTGTTCAATATTTTATATTTCTTATAACAGTAAAATCAAAGTTCAAATGGCTACAAGTTCAAGTTCAGTGGGTGTTCCTGCTGGTAAAAACCAAAAGTATAAAATTGATGCAGCATCTCCTTTATGGCATCATACTACAATGGTTGAACAGCTTCCAGGAGGTGGGGCATTTGTTTGGATTTGTGATGAGTGTAAAGTCACATTTAAGAGCTCATATAGTCGAGTGAGATTTCACCTTTTGGACAAGGTGGGCAAGGGATTAGACCATGTGGAGGGCCAGATAAGAAGGGGTTGTCAAAGGATAAAATTATGAAATACATTGCTGAACAAGAAGAAGCTGATGCGATGTCTGAAAGAACAAAATTAAGAACCCATCCTTTAGCAAAGAAAAAATCAATTACTTTGCCTGCAGATTCAGTAATGGCCTCTCAACATCCTTTCTTGGAGACACCCTCTGTCCAAGTAGAAAACCCCACTTCTTCCCGCAAAAGAGGACCATTGGATAGGGCATTTCAAAATGAAGCAAGAGACATCGCAGAGGAAAAAATTGCACGTTGCATTTATGCCAATGGTCTTCCTTTCAACTTGGTGAGATCACCATATTGGCATGATATGGTGGAGGCAATCAATGCTGCACCTTCAGGTTTCAAAAGTCTTGGGTATGAAAAGGTGCGCACCACCTTATTAGTAAAAGAAAAAAATCATGTAGAGACATCACTCAAATCAATTAAGGATTCTTGGGTTGAAACAGGATTGTCTATTGTTTCCGATGGATGGAAGGATTGCAAAAATCGACCTTTGATAAATGTTATTGCAGTGTCCCCTAAAGGGGCTATGTTTTTGAAGGCAATTGATTGTGAGGGGCAAATCAAAGATGCAGAATTCATTTCAAAAATCCTCATTGAGTCCATAGAGATGGTGGGTCCGGAAAATGTTGTTCAAGTCATTTCAGACAATGCAAAAAATTGTCGGGCTGCAGGTATTTTGGTTGAGCAAAGGTATGAACACATTTTTTGGACACCATGCACTGTACACTCCCTTAACTTGGTGATGCAAGCAATTGGCACTCAAATAGAATGGGTGAAAGAAATATACCAAAGAGGCTGAGGAGATCCAAATGTTTGTGACAAACCACCATATGTCACAAAGCATCTTCAGGACTTTCTCGAGATTGGAATTGTTGAAGGTAAATTTAATTTAATTACCAATTATAATTTATTTTAATTTTTTTAATTTTATGGATTTATATTTTAATGTGTTATTATTATTAACTTATGTTTTACATGATCCTAGGTTGCGGAGACCCGATTTGCATCACACACAATCGTTTTGAGACGACTTGTGAAGGTGCGAGACGCATTGGGTGCCATGGTTATTAGCAACCAATGGAGTATTTGGAAAACATCAAGTTCAGAGAGGGCTCGAAAGGTCAAGTCATTGATCCTAGAGGATGATTGGTGGGATCGTGTGGCCTATGTCTTGAGATTCACTGATCCTATCATGACTATGCTCAGGTTTGCTGATACAGATAAACCATGTTTGGGGGATATCTATGATGGTATTGACTCCATGATAGAAAAAATAAGGGTGATAATAGCAGAAAAAGAGAATGACCCCCAAGAAACATTTTTTCATAGAGTTGAAAAAATCATTCACCACTGTTGGGCCAAGATGAACACACCATTGCATCTCCTTGCATATGCATTATCTCCCAAATACTATAGTTCACAGATACTTGCTTTGCCAGGGAGAACTCCACCATATAGAGATAGTGAAGTTGCTAATGGGTACAAGCAAGCATTCAAAAGACTCTTCATACATCCAGAAGTGGTGGAAAATGTTAGGAAAGAGTTTGGCTTGTTCATCACAGGACGAACACTTAGTCCTTGTGCTACTCAAGACCAATACAAAGTAGATGCTTGTACATGGTGGTACCTCCATGGGCAAGATTTTATGTTCCTCCAACCTCTTGCAATCAAGATTCTATCACAAGTAATTTTTATTTTTTAATTTTTTTTATTTAACATTTGTATTGTAGACTTTAAGTTTAGTGTACTTCTTACCATTATTTAATTTATTTTGCATTTTTTATTTCTAAGTTATTTTGGTTTTCTCTCCAATTTCAATAGGTTGCAAGTTCTTCTTCGGCTGAAAGAAATTGGAGTACTGTTGACGTGGTTTTTGAGACCGCACCAACACAGAATAAAGTTGCCAATGGCTTCCCTATTCTCTCTTGATCAAAGTATTCCGCACGCTAAGATTGCCAGAAAGTTCGTGCGTTCAACCCCAAGGTTCCTTAAGTGCGAATAGGCTCAGTTTGGCTCGATGTGATATTGCTGGTATGTTCAAGGGGACTTACACAATTGTTCGGCGGCTAACAACAAACAGTAGACTAAGGGCTTTCGTGTGATTCAAATGATTTGGCAGGTGAGCGCAAGTTTCCTAATTCTAACCGGAAATGTGCGGAAAGTAAAGGGGGTTTAGGGCCTAAGAAACTAACATTTTATTCTAAATGCAGGATATGTGGGGGTTCATTTCAATAGACTTCAACCAGATTTCACCCAGCCTCCGTCGGACAGCTTCAGTAAAATCGGTGCAATCTTCAAGGGGAATAGCAAAAGATGTTCAAATTATGACTTAACATACATACACCATCAGAACGACGCATGTAAGCATGTAAACCACAACCGAAGTTAAACTCAAGGTAATGCCCAGTTGACCACGCAAGGCGGACTTATCATCAACAAGCCGCTAGTGGTATGGAATAAAGCGAAGCTATCTCAATAAAACACCACACATCAAAGTAAGCTACTTGCATGAAATTAAGCTACTTAGATACGAAAGGAAGAAGAAACCTTGCTAGCATTTCATGACAAGACGAATTCCATCATCAATGAAAAGATCTATTATCATAAAATGTGTTACACAACAATTTCCTCAAAAGTTTTCAAAGGGAAAACTTTCTCTCTTCTCCAAATTATGCAAAATGCTCTACAATGCTACACTATCTAGCTCTAATACTCTCTCAATGTCTACTCTGATTCTAACTTGATCTAATCTCTACTCTAATGAGATTACAAATGAGGGGGACTCCCCCTTTTATAGCTAGCCAAGTCCCAAAAGACGGCTAGGGTTACAATCAATAGAGTGGCCAGAATCGTGCCACCTCAGCCCTAAATAATATTGCCCTAAAAACCGCCACAGAAGAGAGTGGGGTAATAAATGCGCCATAATGTCCACCATCATCCTTCTAGAAGATTCCATTTGTAGATGCGTTCACACTGCTCTCGATCTTCTTTCTTGGCGTTGTTCTTTGATTTCTTCCACTTGAGGGTTTTCATTCTTCTTTTCATCTTAAGCCTTGAAAATGTTTCTTCAACACTTAGCCATTTTCTTGCAAATTTTCCTCCTTCGAGATTGAAACTCATCTTCATCGTGCTTCCACTTCAAGTCATCAACGCTTGGCCTCAACATTTCTCCTGCAAACAAGCAAGGAGAGGGGTATTAGAATACTTCATGATATAAATCCAACTTACTTACCAGGGTTTCACGCTCCATCCTTCAAGCGCCCATCGCCAACTTTGTGTTCAAGTTCATGCCTTAGACAAATTTCCATCCTTGAGAACTTCATTTCACCTGCTGGAGCTCTGATAACCTTGATTTTATTCATTTCTGGCTCAAGGAAACTATCTTCACGAAGGATTTTCGCCTTGAAAACACATTTTCTTCACATTTGCCTTAGAAAATTTTCAAAATTCCCTTATGAAATACATCAACCTAGTGCCCACTTAAAATCTTCATCCCAAAATTCTCGGCAAGCTGTGGAAGACCTTAAAATCAACTCCTCATCGACAATCTTTGATACCCAGAAGAAAATTTTCTCCAGAACGCGCCGAACCCATGGGTGCCCAACGAACGGGTTCATTTAATTTTCTCAAATTTTGAACCTTAGAAAATATTCCCCTGTGAAATTTAAATCCATTCTTCGATCTTCTCTGAGAATTTTTCTCTGACTTGGAAAAATTTTATCGACCCTGCGGAGCTAGCATCACTGACTTCATCCATGGCAACTCTGCTTGTGCTTCAGGAAAATTCTACCACTTCTCCAGACTTAGGCATTTTTCTAAGGGAGAAACTATTTTGTGCCTTAGAAATTTTTGAAATCATCTCTTTGGAAAAATTTTCCGTAAAATTTTTGTATCCAACTCGATCCATTTTGCCTGTGAAAATATCAACTTTACTTAGAAAAATTTTTATGAAGGCGCCTAGCATATTTTACCCCCTTCACTCACCATTTTGCATTTTCTTCACATTTGAAAATATTCCAACGCCTAGGAAAATTTTCCAACACTTAACATCTTAGGCGCATAGCACTTGGAGAAAAATATCACCACGCCCAATACTCATCTTCACCAACACACACGCCTAGCAAAAATTTCTAACACTTTACCACTTAGGCGCATTTGAGGCTAGGAGAGGAAAGAAAAATCACGCCCAACACACTTTGCAACATTCTACAACACCTTGGGCGCATTTGAGGCTAGGAAAGGAATAACGCCTAGCATCTACCTTGTATTCACCATGCCATTGAGGAATTTTCAGCACTTTTCACCTCATTTACCAGCTCCATTTACTTTCTACACCTCAACTTGGGCGCATTTCTATGTAGGTGATGGATGACTCTTCGTATTCCACCTTTTGTCCTCACATGCATGTACTTGGGCGCATTTCAGCCATGTAGGAGGATGAAAACGTTTTGACTTGTTGACTTTTTCTATCCTTTTGGGCGCATTTCACCCCAGCTGCAGGATGGGCGCATTTGGAGGGGTGAGGAGGACAAGTTTAAGACTTAGAAAAATTTCCAGCTCTCATGCTTCAAGTTGGGCGCATTTTGGCCTTGCTGGTGGATGAAACTCATTGACCACTTTGACTTCTTTGTCCTTGGGCGCATTTCACTAGTGGAGGAGGATAAAGTTTATACTTAGAACTTTTTTCATGCTATCAACCTCCCTTGGGCGCATTTTGGCATAGCAACAGGATGAAAATCATTGACCTGTTTGACTTTCTTAAGATGGGCGCATTTGAGGCCTCTAGGAGGATGAACTTCATACTTAGAAAATTTTTGAATGCTGCTGGCTTGCATGTGGGCGCATTTTCCATGTGATGAAGGATGAAAACATTTTCTTGACTTCCAGCCTGATGAGGGCGCATTTAGCTATGTGTGCAGGATGAAATGCTTTGACTTTCTTTGACCACTTGTGCCTTGGGCGCATTTTGCCCCTGGAGAAGGACGAGCTTGACTCTTAGAAAATTTTCATGCCTCCTCACTAGCTGGGCACATTTTGCCATAGCTGCAGGATTGAAGTTCCAGACTTAGAACTTTTTCATCGTTTTTGCCAGCTTCTCATACCCTGCTATTTATAGTAAACCCTCTCATTTTTGGACTTCTGAAGATTGGATCAACTTGAAATTTTGAACGTAGCATCCTCATAGCTCTATTGTCCTGTCGACACTACCATTTTTAGCTGACCTGCTATTTATAGCCCGTTTCTGAAGGTGGTTTACTATAAATAGTAACCTCATGTTTCTGATAGCTCCATTGCTCCGATCGAGTTGAAATTTTAATGAGGCGCTCCTCACCACGTGACCTTACTGCCGACACTGACGCATGCACTTGATTTACTATTTTTAGCATGTTTCCAATTTGACTTACTATAAATAGTAAGTGCTCCGTTTGACCTGAAATTTCACCAGCAGATAGCCCGAAGGACGCTGATCGCGATGGTTTACATCGGTTTTCGAAGATTTTGACTTTTGATGCCTATATTTAGGCTCCGAAGCTGGAAACCCTAATTCACTTTGCATGCGTATCAAATGAACTCTGTTTGTCTTCGTTTCTGCGGCACTGCGATCAGCTCGTGAATCTGAACTGCTAGGAGGCGGCTGCCGGGGCATACCTGCTAAAAATAGCAAGTTCCTTACTGAGTGAGAATCCTCGTTTGCATGTCATACCATCACAAGCTCTTGAAACTCCATTTGAATCAATTCACATGCAAAAGAAACCTTGAGATGCAAACCTAAAAAATAGCCCCTAAGATCAATCAAAGTTGTCTCGCTTTGCATGTTGGCATCATTGCTAAGGTCTCAAAACCCGTATATGAATATCCGCATATGCAAAAGAAAAACTCGTGATTTGAACTCCCCGAATTTATTCCGGCTCTGATCACAAAATAGTAAGTCATTTGCTTTTACCAATTCCTTTGCACGCATGTTCTATATACCCTCGAATGCAAAGCAGATGATCGGAATCTCAAAAATGTTGACGAACCGCCCGTAATTTCACACTTACTAAAAATAGTAAGTAGCTCGGAATCTGATAAATTTTTGCTGAGAGCCTGCTGGAAGCACACTGACAACAACATTAGGCTCAATTTTCAACTTATTCACTTTATTTGACCTCAAATTGGCAAGGAAGCTCAAAACCCTAATTTTCAAACTTGGCCAGAATTCATGTTGAAGCTTGCAGACGGGAACGTCCCCAGGAAGCAGACCACAGAAAAGAGACAGACGGAGAGAGAGAGAGACACACACAAAAACCAAAGCCAAAATGACCAGAATGGAGCAAAAATTAGGGGTCCCCATCTTGAATGGGGCGATGTGTGAAAAGGTCACAACAAGTACATACTCCTATATCCACTCAGTGAAGCGTAACCGGTTGGGTGCAAAAAAAGCAGAAGACTTGGTTTATGTCCATTCCAACTTGCGTCTTCTATCACATAAGCAAGATGAGTACAAGGATGGTTCAATGAAGAATTGGGACATAGCCCCTGAGAGTGCCAACTTGGATGCATCTATTGCAGAGCTTGCTAGAGTCACTATAGATGGAGATGATGATGATGAGACTCTTGCACATGATGCACCTACTACAAGTGGCACTGGCAGTGCATTTGTTTGTGGTTCCCGTTCAAATGATGATGATCTAGACCCTTTTGATGGTTGATGAATAATTGTAATGATCTTCATTTGAATCATGACTAAAGAGTACAAAGACATATATGATGTTATTAATATATGAGTATGACATATGTATTGGAATTTTGAACTATCAATTGGCATTTATGATTTATCTTTCTAAGCTTGTAGTTTATCACTAGCATTGATCAATGATTTTAGATTTAATGATGATTGATGATTGAAAAAGTATCATAGACTCATAGTTCATACTATCAAATGTAGTTACAATTTTGTATATTTTTAATTATATATATATATATATAGCCGTACCCAAACGTACCGTATTTCAGGAAAAAAAAAAATCGCCGTACCGGCGTACCCGTATCCCGTACCCGTGCCCGTTCCTGTACCCGTACCGGCAACTAAGACGTTCTCTAGTGTCAAGGATCTCTTCTGGAATCAACACTAAATGACCTTCCTCATCCAATGGAGGTACTTCTGATGTAGCCACCACATTGTGTCCAATTGCCTTCTTGAGGCGAGACACATGAAAAACATTATGTATTTTGCTTTCAGCTGGAAGTTCCAACTCATAAGCAACTTCACCCATCCTTTTGGTGATTTTGAAAGGACCATAAAAGCGTGGCTTCAACTTTTCTGCACCACTCTTCTTGAGAGAAGATTGTCTATATGGCTGAAGCCTCAAATAGACCATGTCCCCAACTTCAAAAGACCTTTCCACACGCTGCTGATCAGCGTATAACTTCTGCTGATTTAGAGCTTGTTGCAGATTTTCCTTAAGAGTTTTCAAGATGTCTTGGCTTTGTTGTAACATATCCAGTGCTTGTGGAGCTCTACTATCACCAAACACTAAATCAACAAAGTTAGTAGCCTCATAACCATAAAGAGCCTTAAAAGGAGACATCTTAATTGACATGTGATAAGAAGAGTTGTAACAATACTCTCCTAAATGAAGCCATTTAATCCAAGCTCGCTGCTGTCCTGAAACATAGTTCCTTAGGTAGCCCTCTAACCACTTGTTAACAATTTCTGACTGCCCATTTGTTTGTGGGTGATAACTTGTGCTTGGAGTAAGCACTGTCCCACTCAATCTGAAGATCTCCTGCCAAAACACACTTAGGAACTTGCTGTCCCTATCACTGACAATTGTTCTAGGCAACCCATGCAAACGAAACACCTCTCTAAAAAACAACTCAGCCACTTGAGCTGCTGTAAATGAAGTGGTAACAGCAAAGAAATGAGCAAATTTCGTTAGTCTATCAACCACAACAAATATACAATCACGTCCTTGCACCTTGGGCAACCCCGTGATAAAGTCCATGGCAATACTTTCCCACTTCTGATTTGGAATAGGTAAGGGCTGAAGCAGACCAGCAGGAAAAGAGTGTTCATTTTTATTCCTTTGACAAATAGGACACTCTCTAATGTAATTCAAGACTTCATCTTTCAAACCTTTCCAAGTGAATCGTTCACGAATCTGCTTGTAAGTCTTGAAAATCCCTTGATGACCAGCAAGGGGAACATCATGAAAAGATTGTAGAATCTTTTTCTTAAGCTTAGATTCTTGTACTAAAAAGATTCTATCTTTATAATAAATTAATCCATCAACCAACTTATACCTTTCATCAACCAATTGACCTTCTAACAAGCTGGTTGCAAACTGATTTTTAACATAATCAGCAGCAATTAATTCTTTCCAATCAGCTGATAACTCACAAATTGATTGCAAATGAGGCCTTCTAGAGAGTGCATCAGCAACTATATTATTTTTTCCTTTGACATATTCAATGTCAAAGTCATATGCTTGGAGTTTACTTACCCATTTTTGCTGCCTTTCATTCAATTCCTTTTGGCGCATAAAATGTTTAAGACTGTTGTGATCAGTCTTAACAACAAATTTACTTCCCACCAAGTATTGACGGAATTTAGACAAAGCATGCATGATGGCAAGCATCTCTTTGTCATAAATAGAGTAAGTTTTTTCTGCCCCTCTCAATTTTCTGCTCTCGAAGACAATAGGATGTTTGTCTTGCATTAGGACAGCTCCAACTCTTTCTCCTGAAGCATCACATTGTAATTCAAAAGGTTTTGAAAAATCCGGAAGTGCCAACACAGGACACGAACTCATGATTTGTTTAAACTTATCAAAAACCTCTTGTGCTTGCTTAGTCCAAAGAAAAGCTCCTTTCTTTGTAAGATCTGTCAAAGGTGCTGCTTGATGAGAATAACCTTTTACAAATCTTCTATAGAATCCACATAACCCTAAAAACCTTCTCAAATGAGAAATAGTCTTAGGAGTTGGCCAATCAAGAATGGCCCTTATCTTTTCTGGATCCACTTTCACACCCTTTGAGCTGATAATGTGGCCAAGATATAAAAGTTCATCCATCCCAAACTCACACTTTGACTCTTTGGCGAATAAACATTCCGCCTCTAAAATGTTAAGCACTTCTTCCAAATGCTTAAGGTGCTCTTCCCATGACTTACTGAATATGAGAATATCGTCGAAGAAGATGAGCACAAACTTCCTCAACTGCTGTCTAAAAATCTTGTTCATACAAGATTGGAATGTGGCTGGTGCGTTTGTCAAACCAAAAGGCATGACAAGGAATTCAAAGTGCCCAAAGTGGCATCTAAACGCTGTCTTTTCAATATCCTCCTCCCTCATTCTGATTTGGTGATAGCCCGAACGAAGATCAATCTTTGAGAAGAACATTGCCCCATGGAGCTCATCAATAAGCTCATCAATCCTAGGGATAGGATATCTATTCTTGATGGTTTTCTGATTTAATGCGCGATAGTCAACACACATACGCATTGTACCATCTTTCTTTTTGACCAGCACTACTGCTGAAGCAAATGGACTCTTGCTTGGTCTAATAAAACCACTTTCCAACAGCTCCTTGATGGCTTTTTCAATTTCATCTTTCTGCCTCTTTGGATAGCGGTAAGGTGTAGTAATACTGGTTTTGCTCCCTCTTCTAACTCAATCACATGCTCAGAACCTCTTTCAGGAGGTCTTCCAGGAGGTAAGCTTCCAAAGACTTTGCTTTTCTTTGAAAGTAAGGCTTGAATATCAGGATGATATTGCCTTTTTTCCTCAACCGGATCAGCTGGTAAAACCATACATTCAGCAGCCCATTCAACCTGATCATGGCGGATCAGCCTTTCCATCCTTTTCAAAGAAACAATTCGAGGGCCTCCATTTGACATCCCTCTTAAAACAACCTTCCTTCCATTTGACTGAAATTTCAGCTCCATGGTTTGCAAATTCAAAGTGATCTCACCAAGAGATCGCAGCCATTGTATGCCCAACACAACATCAGTGTCTCCTATACCCACCACATAAAAATCATCCTTAATTTCATGATTCCCTAATTGCAAAGATAGGTTAGGAATTCTCCTTGTGCAAGATATAGTGAAACCATCAGCAACCATTACTTTGAAACCATCAAAATCTTCAGTCTTCAAACCCTTTCTAGCAACTAGCCCTTCATCAATAAAATTGTGAGTTGCTCCGGTATCAATTAGAGCAACTATCCTTTGTGAATTTACAACTCCATGAACCCTAAAAGATTCATTCTTTTGAAAACTAGATAGTTGTGCAAAAGCACTACCATCTCCAACTTCTTCGGACTTGTCTTCTTGAATTTCTTCACCTTCACTACTTGCTGATTCGTATTGCTGATCAGACGAATCAGATTCTGATCCATAATCAGAATAGCCCTCCATTTGAACTACTTTGCCTCTTCCATAGCAACGGTGGCCTTTCACCCAAGGCTCACGACAAGTGAAGCAAACTCCATCCTTTCTAAGCTGTTCTTTGAGCTCTTCGGACAGCCTTGGTGGAAACTTCTTGGGCAGATTTGAAGAAAACTTTTTATCCTTCTTATGGCTGAATGGTTTTGAGTGAAATTTAGGCCTTGGGGCTGCCAACTCCATGCGCCTAGCTTTCTTGATAGCTTCATCTAGTGTTGGAGGATCAAATGCTTTGACCCAACCCTTCAAAGGCTCCATTAAACCTTCAGCAAAAAGTACTACAAATCTTCTTTCAGTAATGTTTGGCACCATTACTGACAACCTCTGAAAATCAGCCACATAACTTTCTAAAGATCCTTGCTGTTTCAACTGTGCCAATTCTCTAAATTTCAATTCCGGATCTTTGGTGTCAAATCTCTCAATCAGCTTATTGGTAAACTCTCCATATGTGCGAATAAGGTTATGGCCAAGAGTGACCAAACCGTGAGTCCACCATTCATGAGCTATGCCATCTAAATGCAAGGTAGCAAATTTGATAGCATCTTCTTCCGGCATAGGTCTAAGAGAAAGGTAGTTGTCTAACTTTTGCACCCATGACCTGGCTGTACACTTGTTACTACCATCAAAATGTTCCATAGTTATCTTTCCCAATGCTTGGTAAAAATCATTTCTAGGGCCTGCAGGAGGACGTTGATCATTCCTACCACCATTTCTCCGACTCCTTTGATTCATGAATTGATCAAAGGTCCATGCTCCTCTCAAGTCAAGAGGTAAGGAAACATACTCCATATAAGCTTGACGAGCATCATCAGCAAAGTTTGGGGTAGCCTCAACTGGTTGTTGCTCTTCCCTTGGTGTGAAAACGGGAAAGAGGGGTCTAGAAGATGACCCACTATGAATTGTAGTATGCTGACCTACAATTCTGTCTCTAGTATTCACCTCAGGACTGCCACTATTATTATTTCCATTTACTCCACTACTTTCTCCAGCTGAGTTATTTTGGGGCTGAATAATACTCTGAGCTGCTTGCTGATCCAACTTGGATAATAAACGGGACATCATGTCTATCATCCCGTCAAACTTCTTCTCCACTCTATCCCTCTCATCATTATCTCTTCTTACTGAATCTGACATTATTACAGTTGTGTGATCAACCACTTCCACTGAATTATCTGAACCTTCCACTGTTTTACCAAGGTCTCTTAGAGCTTCTGAGAAGGTATCTGCCTCTGGAACGGGCGGAAACTGATGCTGATTTCTGGCCTGACTTCTGGTGTATGGCCTAGTGTCTTTTTCACTCATCAGTTAACTACTGCAATCTGCCACAGGATGGCAGGGTCTTCTGCTCTGATACCACTGAAATATGCTAACCAATTTTTCGAAGGAATAACACAAAATAACCAGCAATAGAGGATTGGATTAGAGTTAGCCTCAAATCAAAATCTGAACTTGAATGGAAGATACTGAACTTGAACAGAAGAACTACTCAACGTCAAGAATGTGCACTCAAGATCCCACTGAGGGCGAGGTGCTAACATATGACGGAGTCTAGAAATTGAAAATTAAGAACTATCAGGCGGATAACCAGCCATGAGAACAATTCCACGCTACCACCAAACAGTGGGGGGAAAAGATTACAATGAAAGCAATTCATCCGCTGCGGCGGGCATCCACAGAACTGTGGGGATTCACCACTATGAGTGGGTATAAGTTATTACAATAAAATTAACCACACTGGCGGTAAACCATCCAGGGGACTTATGTGAGAAGATACAGAAAGAAATTGCAGCAATTAAAAACTGGAACAGTACTACTGTTTGCAGTTTGTACAAATGAATAATAAGCTGCAAAATTACTTAGAAATTACAATAATCTTCAAACACAAGATGGATAGATGTTTTTCAATGTTTGTAGAACTTTCTAACAGCAGATAATAAATCAGAAATCAGAACTACTACAATCTGATACAAAACTGTGAAACTGGAAATATCAATCTGCAACTATGAGAATCAATGAAATCTTCATAACTCACTCAATTCTTCTCCGAATGACGTGAAACGAGTTGCAAATGCACCTTACAAGTCTGGCGCCCAAGTTAGAATCCAGAAACAGCAACCAAAGTCCTTAATTTATTTGGCACGAATTCCCAATGCAGCTCTAAATGGTACGGCCCCTTGAGAAAATCGACTTTGCAATATAAAATCAACAACTTCAAAATAAAATCTGATTTTTGGTGGAAGTTGGCGCCTCCAGTCAACAATTAGATTGCTCAAACACCCAGAACTAAATAAAAATCACTCAGCAAGATATGAACAGAAAACAGCGTCAGCTGTAGCAAAACCAGGAACTTCAAAACTGTAGAATTCACCAAAATTCTCAACCTTTATTGCTCAATCTGCTAGTCTGATGTGAGAAGCAGCAATGTTCCAACTAGGTGTTGTATTTCAAACACGAAATTGGGAATGGGCTAGGAGGTAGCATCCTCGAAGCAATAGCAAAATGTCCATAGTCATTTTGACAGCATAACAATAAGGTAATTGATGGATAACAAATGCTGGAGTCATGTCTTCATTTTATAAGAATTGAGAAACTCTTCAACTTCCTCAATGGTACGCCAACAGACAACTATTTGAATTCTCCTCATTTTCAAATTTCATAAAATAATATTCCTCATAAAGTGGCGTCCCTTTTTCCTCCAAGCATAACTTCAAAAATATAAAATATTAATATCTCCTTATGACAAGGCGTACCCTTCAAGTCCCCTTTTTAAAACAACTTGCAAGTTGTATCCTTAGGCCAAGGGGTGGTCAATTGAAAAATATAACACTTATGCCAATACTTAGTAAATTTCAACAATTAAGGCTTGAGAGGAAGATATTGAAACAACCAATAACATGCTCAACTGAAGTGATGATTGAAGACAACCAACTGCATACTGCCACAACTAGCATTTACTAAAAATAGTAAATAATATGAAATGCTACAAAAGCCAAGCCCAAGAAACCCTAATTTCCACCTCATTCCAGTCTACGAGTTCCGGAATAGACTGAAGAATACCAATGCTGATCACTGATGAGAAGGGGACATTACACTCACCACCACTAACTTTCCTCTTGTGACAATATCACCACTACCACTACCAACCATGGATGGAATAGGCATAGATGAATGTCCACTTGCAAAAGAATGTACCAGCATTATCACACCCGTAAACCTCATTTCTGCCTCCATGTGCAATCATCCTTTATGTTTGTACAAACCTTAACTCTGCAGCCTATAACACCCAAGAAATGAGACCGTACCCTTGTATAGCTCCCTCTAAATTTTTTTTTGCAAATGTGACACAACACACCCTACTCTCCCCAGAATTATTACTTTTGGTATTGGTTACAAGGGCCCTTTGCATAAGTTTTCAAGATTTTTGAAGGGCACTCAAATGGATTTTTTGGCTATTCACTTCCACCCCCAACACTTCCACACTCTAATGAGGCTAAAACCCTTACATTTATTTGAGTTTCTTCAACTTCATTGTTATTATTGTCATTTTCACTGCTGTCTCACTAGCTAAAACAGTTTTCCCTTTCTTCAAACCTCTTTTGCAGCTGCTTCTTCCATCCTTGCTAAAACAATTTTCCCTTTCTTCAAACCCTGCTGCAATATGTTTGCACAAACAAAAAATGCACATGAAATGAAATGAGGCTCTTTTTCCTCATTTAGGTTGAGCTGGTGTGTGGGGGCCATATTTTTTTTTTTTAATTTCTATTTTTTTATTGAAAATGTCACTTTTTTGGGGGGAGACGGTCAGCCAACCCCTCCTTTCTTCTTCCCTGTTATTGCATTTTGGGGATGTTTCTTGCTGTTTTCGATTTTTAGAGATGGCCTAGGGGCGTCCCCTAGGCATCCAATTGTCCCTGGGACATCTCAGATACGAGGATGCGCCTAAAAAGGCAAGGGATCCCTCCCCGAGTTCCCTTGCTTTTCCACTATTTGCTTAAGACCAAGAGTAGATACTATGAAACATTGAAATCTCTTCTCTTTATGAGCCTTAGGTGCAAATGAACCTCCATGATACATGGGAATTATCTTCGAAGAAAATTAATTGTTATTTCTCTCCTTTGAAATGAATACTCTATTTGAAGCCCATATATAATCACGGAAGATATGTAGATCAGCTTATTCTTGTGCACTAAGTGATTTAACACTAAGATTGATTTTTATTTTTTTTGGGGGGAGGGGAGGGGAGATGGGGACGGTCGGCCTTCCCTGGGACAGTCGGGGGATGTCCAACCATCCCCTTCTTTCTTCTTCCCTGTCCCTAAGTTTGAGGGATGTTTCTTGCTGTTTTTAGATTTTTAGGGACAGCCCCAAGATGTTCCCTAAGCGTCCAATGGTCCTCAAGACATCTCGGAAACGAGGGTGCGCCTAAAAAGGTCAGAGACACATCCTCAGGTTTCCTTTCTGTTGTGACCTTTTCACACATCACCCCATTCAAAATGGGGACCCCCTAATTTTTGCTCCGTTCCTCGTTTTTTGGCTTTGGTTTTGTCTCTCTCTCTCTCTGTCTCTCTTTTCTGCTGTCTGCCTTTCCAGGGATGTGCCCATCTGTGAGCTTAAACGTGAAATTTTGGCTAAGTCTATAGAATTAGGGTTTTGAGTTTTCTGGTCAATTTGAAGTCAAATGGAGTGAGTAAGTTGGAATCTGAGCTTCACGTTGCAGTCAGTATGCTTCCAGCGGGCTCCCTCTGAATTTTCACTGAGTTCTAGCAATTTTCTATTTTTAGTAAGTGTCAATTTGGGGTTTGTTTTCTCAAGATTTTCAGGTTCTGATAATTGCACTGCATTCTAAGCACTTTGAACTCATCACTAGCAAAATTTGAGCAGAAATGAACAACTTGCTATTTTTAGCAGTCCTGCCTTCGAGGTCCATTTTTAAGGTTTGCATGTTAGACTTTCAGATGCATGTTTGAAGATTCTTTGTGGGTTTTTCGAGACCTTCGCAACGATATAACATGCAAAACGGGACAACAACTTTTTAGTGCTCATCCTTTGGAGGTTATAATTAGGGTTTGCATGTAAGTTTTCTCGGCGCATGTCAGCATTATCTTTATGGGTTTTCCAAGAGCTTCGCAACGAGGTAACATGCAAGCGGAGTCGATCACTTTTCAAAAACTTGCTATTTTTAGCCAGTGCTTGCATGTTGATGATTTTTCTGGGTTTTTCTGGGTTTTTCAAGATCTCTCGAGTAGTGTAACATGCAAATTCATCCGACGGCTGGTTGATCACTTTTTCAGCCACTTACTATTTTTAGCAGTAACACTCCGGCAGCTGCCCAACACTTCAGAAACACGAACACAGTGACATGCAATAGAAACAGAGTTAAACGGAGGTCATTCAAGGCACATGCAAGATGAATTAGGGTTTCGTGCTTCAGGACTCAAAATGAGGGGTCAAATGCCAAAATTTCCAAAAATCAAGGTATCCCATCGTGATCAGCATCTTTCAAGGAGTCCGCTAGTAAATTTTGAAGGCAAAGGGAGCACTTACTATTTATAGTAAGGCGTTCCAGAAACAGGCTAAAAATAGTAAACCGGCAGCAGGCGCCAGTGTGAACAGGCAGGTCACCCCATGAAGAGCACGACATTCAAATTTCAAGTCAAACGAAGTTGTGGAGGTCTCAAAATCAAGCAATTGCTATAAATAGTAAACCACCTCCAGAAACATGCCAAAAATAGCAGGTCAGCGCGAGGCATTGATATGAGAAGGTCAAGCAAGTGGTGAGGACCCCATGGCGCAAATTTCAAGTCAAATGTAGTTGCAGAGAATGGAAAATCAAACACTTGCTATTTTTTAGCAAGCTGGTACAGAGGAATTAGGGTTTCCTAAATTCGAGGGAAAAACACGACAATAATGCAAAGGCGGCATCCAGTCAAGATAAACACCCTTCAAGCAATCAGCACGCCAAATTTGAACTCATTCTGAGCAGTTACTATTTTTAGCAGGTTACTAAAAATAGCAAGGGCATGCAGGCATCAGGCGTCAACAGCTTAGTCATGTCACGAGGATCAGGGCAAAACGAAAATCAAGCCTTCCGAAGCTTGAAATCAGCTTGAAATGCAAAAATTGAGAATTTTCTAAAAATAGCAGGTTAGGGCAAGCTGGGGGCATCATGAACAATTCACTTTAAATCAGACGAAAGCTGGAAAATTCATCCAGGTCTGATAAAATGAAAGCTTGACACCCTCGAATCTGCTCCAGAAACTTGAAGATGGCATGAAAATTCACTAAGTCTGGCAAACTTGAAGCTCGAGCATCAAAATGTGCCCAAGGGGAAGAAGAAGTGATTGAAATTTGTCCAAGTCTGAGAAAGTTGAGGTAGGCATGGTGAAATGCGCCCTTGGGGTTAAAAAATTGTTGAAATGTTGCTAAGTGTTGTAAATTGAAAGCTTCCCCTCTCAAATGCGCCCAGCTACTTGAAGATGGCATGAAATTTCTCTAAGTGTTTTAAACTTGAAGCTCAGCCTAGCATATGCGCCCAAGTGAGGAGTGAAGAAATTTCTCTAAGTATGGAAAAATGGAAGTAGGCCTTGTCAAATGCGCCTTAGCTTAGAGAGATGCCTAGAAATTTGCCTAAGTGTCCAAAACTGAAAGCACACCCTCTAAATGCGCCCTAACTTAAAGGAGTTAGAAAATTTACTAAGTACTTGAAATTGAAAGTGCACCCTCTGAAATGCGCCCTAGCAAGCTTAAGATGAATTGGAAAATTTCTAAGTGTTGAAAATTTGAAACTCTTGCCCTCATATGCGCCTAGGCTTGGAGCTAACTTGAAAGTTGACTAAGTCATGAAAATTGAAAGAAGGGACCCTTGAATGCGCCCTTGGAGGAAGATGCCATAGAGAAAATATTCTAAGTCCTTCAAACTTGAAGCTTGGCCCCCTAATTGCGCCCTAGGTAAAGAAAGGCACTTGAAAAATTTTCTAAGTATAAAAAAAATTGGAACTAGAAGGGATAAAATGCGCCCAAGGTAAAGAGGAGGCCTTAAAAGTTTCTAAGGCATTGAAATTTAGAGCTTGAAAGGTCATTTGCACCAAAGGAGAGAAGAAGATGGCTGAAAGTTTCTAAGTATGAATAATTTGAAGTAGTTATCTCTATATGCGCCCAAACTTGAAGGAGGACTTAGAATTTTCTAAGGCAAGTGAAATTGAAAGCTTCAAAGGTCATTTGCGCCCAAGGTGGGGGTGAAATTTTCTAAGGAATTGAAACTTGAAGTCCACCATGTTGAATGCGCCTGGCTTGAAAGAGGTAACGTCAAAAGTTTAAAATTTTTCTAAGTGTGGAAACTTGAAGTAAGCCATGTGAAATGCGCCCATATTGAGAATAAGATGTCAAGATTTTTTTTTCTAAGTGTTAGAATTTCATCTCTAGAGAAAATACGCCCAGGCTTGTAAGGTGATGAAATTTTCTGAGGCAAGAATGAATTGGCTGTGAAATATGCCAGAAGGTGCCAGCTTCATGAAGTTGTTAAAATTCTCAAAGCCAAGCAGGAAAATATGCCCAGAGATGAAGAATGAAAAAAAAATTGATGATGAAATATTTTTCTAAGGTTAAAAAATTCAAAAAATTAAATGTACCCCTTCATTTGGAGACACGTGAATTTGATGCCTTCTGAAGGGAATTTTCTTCTGGGTATTGGGCGTCTGCGATGAGGAATGGATTTTAAGATCTTCCACACTTTGCCAAGGCCTTCAAGATGAAAATTTTGATGGGCACCAGATTAATGAATTTTCTAGGGGGGAAATTTTAAAAATTTCTAAGGCAAGGAATAAAATGTGTTGTGGACATAAAAATGCCTTGGCGGATGAATTTGAAGTTGGATGCCTATATAATTTTTGATCAAATTCCTGATGAGAACATTTTGCTCGAGCCAGAGTTGGATAAAATGTCAGTCGAGAAAGTGAAGAAGATGCAGTTGAAGCTAACACTTTTAAAAGATGATTTTGAGGAGATTGAAAATTTTGTCTAAGGCATTGAAATATGATGCACCGGTGTTATTTGCCCCAGCCTACAGGTGTTGAGAAATCATGAAGAAAGCAAAGTTGGCTAGAGAAGAACAGTGAACCCTATCAGATCCAGAGATCATTCAGACCGTGGAAGTTAAAGCATGAAAATCAGGTAAGTAAGGAATTTATATTGTGGAATGTTCTGATGCTCTTCTCCTTGCTTGTTTTGCAGGATGAATGTGGAGGCCAGAGCACGATGACTTGAAGTGATGAAGCACAATGATATTACAACCTTCGAAGGGAGATAAAGTTATGAGTTTCGCATGAAAGAAGAAAAGTTGCAAGAAATGGCTAAGTGTTGAGGCCTAGTATGTGCCCTACTCAAGTGGCAAAGAAGAAATGTTTAAGTTCAAGACAAGAAATGTTTTCAAAGCTCAAGATAAAAAATAAAAAATGGAAACCCAAGCAAGTACTTCGAAGTTCAAGAACAACATCAAGGAGGAAAATCATTGTCGAGCAGGAGAAAGGAGTTACAGCCTTGAAGTTTCAGATAGAGAACGTGCCTGCCGTACTAGTCGAAGAAGTTGAAGCAGTGTGAACGCGTCTGTGAACAGGAATCTTCTGGAAGATGATGGACATTAATGGCTCATTTATTACCCCACTCCTCTTGGTGGCCGTTTTTAGGGTGAATCTTGTTTAGGGCTGAGGTGGCACAATCTGGGCCATCCGGCCGATTGTAATCTGCGCCGTCCATCGGACTTGGCCAGCTATATAAAGGGGCATCCCCCCTCATTTATTTTTTAGTAGTAGAGCTTAGAGATCAGACTAGAAAGTAGAGCAGAGACACTTTAGTTGTAATAGCTTAGCATAGCGTAGTTTGAAGGAGAAGGAAAGTTTTCCTTTGAAAACTTTGTAAGAGATTGTTGCGAAAAACTATTGTAATAAAAGATCTTTCATTGAATGGTGAATTCATCTTTGTTATAAGTAGCTAGCAAGATTTCTTCATCCCTTCAACTTCAAAAGCGTACATAAAAGTAGAGTAGTTTTATTTTCATGCAAAATTAGATGTTAGGCTGTGGTTGTGAATTGTCGGGGAGGCAACTTCATTTTTATCAATACCACTAGCGGCTGATGACAGAAGTTTGCCTTGTGTGAGATCCAGCGGAAAACATTACAAACTTAACTGATTGTGATTCATGTGTGTTTTGTATCGCGTCGTTATGGTACTTACATGTTGAGTTATAATTTGAAAATTTCTTGTCACTCCCTTGAAGATTGCACCGGCTTTGTGCAAGTTGTCCAACGTGAGGCGGAGCAGAGTCTGGTCGAAGTCTGTCGAGATTGATCCCATGTCCCGTCCTTAGATAGAACTTAAACTTCTTAGGCCCTACACTCATTTAAATTCAGTTCATTTCTAGTTAGCGTTAGGAAATTTGCACTTACCTGCCAAATCATCTGGATTACATGAAAGGCCTTAATCTGCTGTCTGCTATCAGCTGCCGAACAATTGTGTAAGTCCCCTTGAAATACCAGCAAAATCACATCGAACCAACTGAGGGTATTCTATTGCATTATCGGAACCTTGGAGTTGAAAGCATGAACTCACTCGCAATCTTAGCATGCTGAATACTTTGTTCAAGAGAGGATAGAGTATCGGTTGGGGAACTTCATTCTGTGTTGGTGCAGTCACAAAAAATACATCAACACTTTCTTTCCCACTAATGCTCAAGACCAAGAGTAGATACCATGGAACATTAAAATCTCCTCTTTATGAGTCTTAGATGCAAATGAACCTCCATGATATATGGGAATTATTTTAGGAGAAAATTGACTTGTTATTCTCCCCTTTTAAATCAATCCTCTATTTGAAGCCCATATATAATCATGGAAGATGTATAGATCACCTTATTCTTGTGCACTAAGTGATTTAACGCTAAGATTGATTCTAGTTAATTGTGATGTCTCTTTTCTTCCCTTTGCATGATGGAAAACAACCCTGTGTTGAAATTATATTTCCTTGCAACGTTTAATATTTCTTCTCTAGAAGTTGAATCCCTTGTATCATTAGAGTTGGTCGCCTTCTACCTTGCATGCACATGAAGGTGATAAAGTCTTGTTGAATAGTTAGTATGCAATGCACACCTAGCTAAAATGTCACATACATTTGCAGTCGAAAAGTACATTGACTACATATCAATCCAAAAAATAACAACACAACTATTTGTGTACTGTGTTGTTATCCGTAGACTACACTTTCAACACATCTAAAAAATTGCATAGATCAATACTTGACAAATGCTAGCTTTTTAATTTTCTTTTAGCAAGACAACACAAAATGAAACAGCGCTTGAGGGAAAGCTCGCTGAAATCTAAACTTAACCTAAACACTAATTTAAACTGACCCTAGACACCAAACTATAGACAAGATATATAGATATCAACACCATATAATATTCTCTTGGGAGTTTTTCTTTAACGAAATGACTATTTGCCTATGTTTTTTCCTCAAAGCACCAAAATAATATCTATATCTTGCAAGCAAGATTTTAGATTTTATGAATGCAAGCAACTTAATCTAAAAGCATGAATAACACCTTTCTGGTAGCTAAAACAAAGTTCAAAAATTAGTGGCAAACAAGATTGAAAGGAATAACTACTACTTCAACATGACACAACACATGACTTCAAAGGCTAAATAGCTGGTTTACATGCAAAGTTACAGCCTAGATGAATAAATGACATCAATACAAAGCTTGACACTTTTATTCATTTTCAATCCAATCAGTGAAAATACATAGTTCATCAACCTAAATAATAATTTGGACAGCATAAGCATAGTTACATTCTCCATGTCTTGTGCTCAAAGCACTTATTTATAGGTTACAAAGAAAACCCGATTTTAGGGATTTAAAATATAATTATTTATTTTAAAAATCAAAATTTTAAAGTGCAAATGCTTAAAGCTACAAAGAAGGGAAAGAACAAAACTATTCTAAAGAAATAATAAAATAAAGAGGCCTGAAATAGGCTCTTATCACTTTGCTTGGAAATAGAATGTGACTAAAAATAGACTTGCCAAAAATAGCAATATTGTGCATAAGTGGCCTTTGTGAGTTTGATGCATTTCTTCGTTTTGAAATTGGTGAATCCCCTGGCAAATACTGAAACTCCAAGCACCATGAATCCCCATTGGTGACAATAATGAGTGGTAATCTTGCCAACTATATCATACTAAAATCCCAATTGCAAACTGCCTTTCCAACTCATGATTTTGTTTGCCTTGCTTTAGTGATCAATGACATGATGTTGTAAAGATGAGGACTCCATTGTTGATGTTTGGCTGCTAGTACATGCACGAAACAGGGTGATACCTTGCCATCATATGCAGCTAGCAATTTGTTGCTGCAAGAGGCAATAATCACCTGTTAGAAATAACTTTAAAATCTAGAAACCTTTCTAATATATGATCCAATCTTTGAAACTAGTTGGCAACCTTGCAATAGACATAGTTTTCACTATTTTGGCCAATACTGTCAAGTTAGTTGCACAATAATCTAACTTGTTGTACCCCAAAATTAAAATTTTTTGTTACACAGATATTTTGAAGAAATGAGTAAAAGTCTTGTCAAATTAGTCAAAAAGGTCAAAATTTGGGTATGCATGTCTTGCATGAGGGGTTAAATCGCAAAATTTTCAATTTCTGACGATCTGGGTCTACTAAGAGCAGCTTAATCTACAAAACCCAGATCTCAGTTTTTCATCCCTAAATTTTAGGAAAACTGCTATTTTTAGAAATTTTCTAAAATTAGTAACGTTTTATGGGTTTTCTGGGTTTCTTTCGAAACAGATACTGGCAAAATTTTCTAAAAATAGAAAGTTGGTCCGACACGGTCCGAACTGATTTTGATTGGCTCAAAATGCGTCCGTATCAGGCTGGTGCAGTCAAAATCTCAAAATAATCAGTTTTGCCCTACTGGGTCTATTCTACTTTTCATAAGCATATTTGGAG